>JASVEL010009752.1:0-134911 GCA_032618575.1 Nicotiana noctiflora
GACCATTTTTTATCTTTAAAGCTCTTATTTAGGGACTAAGTGTCCCAAAATACTTCAAATTTCAGGGACGACTCTCCCGGCAAACCACAATAGAAGAAATGTACTTAGGGAAACGGTTAAATTAGGGATTGGGGCATAATTTTCTAAAACGACCGGTCGGGTCGTTACACAGTCATAACCATATAGGCTTAGTTGAATACAAGAATGATTAGTGTTAGTTTGAATTAACCAGAATCTCTAAGCGTAATACTTTCCTCATTTTACCTATATATAATGTGTAGCTACAAACAAAAAAAAACTGTTACGTATATCATTATAATAGGTTGTTGCTTTCCAATTGTTTGCATTTTACAAGTTATGAGGACTGAAAGTTAGTATCACTTAGTGTTATATTGAAACTGGATCGTACATTTGGCATTAAATACGATTCATGTAATGTTGGGATCTGTTACAAACTGAACGGTGTATAGTTCAGTTTACAGTGAATTTGATCGTTAGTAGGCAAGGATTATATTAGCTGTCACTTAGCATGACTCAGAATATTAAGATGATCAAACATTGATAGAATAATTTCTATCTCCACCCGTATTTTGTCATGTCAAAAACTGTAGTTGATTCTAAAATTTGATAACTAACTACCATGCATAATTTTAAGATAAAAATTTCAAATATAGAGAAACAGAAATAGAAAGCTTAGCATACTTTAGTTGGGCCTTTAAATAATAATGAGACGAGCTTCACTAAACAAAAATACATAATGGCAGGGCCCTCAAATTAGTTGCTATAAAAACTTAGACTCGGGAAGATCGTTTAACGAATTTCATGATCTTTCCCAAAGTTAATAAAGACGATAGACTCTTTAGGCGCGATTGGTAAATAAAATTATTTTCCTAAATACGGGTGCGCATTTATGTGACCCAAATCACTCTCGGCAAATCTGAAACGCATTAAGGTCACAGGCGCACTGGTGGCGGTGTGATTCGAGATGTGTTTTCGTGACGTCGTAATTCTTCTAAAAATCGAAAAGCGGAACATAAAAAGAACATAGATAAAGAAAGACAAAAATAGCAGTTGAGCGACCGTGCTAAAACCACGGAATCCGGGAGTGCCTAACACCTTCTCCCGGGTTAACAGAATTCCTTATCCAGGTTTCTAGCTTCGCAGACTGTAATACAGGGTCATAAATTTCCTCGATTCGGGATTAAACCGGTGACTTGGGACACCATTATTTTTCCAAGTGGCGACTCTGAATTAAATAAATAAATCTCGTTTCGATTGTCCTTTAATTGGAAAAACTCCCTTGCGCCCTCGTGGGTTAGCGGTAAAAAGGAGGTGTGACATGTGGTATATTCACTACCACTAGCACGTTCATATTCTTTGAAGAATGAATATGTATTCATAAGTAAGATGTTGTCACATTCACATCATGAATGGACTATAATCATCTATATGTGCTTTATAAAATCTCATGTCAAATTGATGACAAATATTACTTTCACAGAGTGAAGGATTATTTTGAGAATACTTATTGTTCTCATTACCATAATGATGACGATATAATTTCGTCTATTGCCACGTCCATAACCATTGATTATTCATGGTAATAATTTTGTCTTCTTTCAGACTTATTACATACTGCTATCACATTCTCTATAGGGAATGAGAATGGAGCAAATTCAATGGGACGAACTTTCAATTCTTTGCCCACAATTATACATGAATTTAATCATGGCAAGGCATAGAAATTTTACCACTTTGGGTGGTTATAATTTCTTCAAACTCCATTAGAGTTGCAAACAAAATTTATCGTCTTTGCTTGTATTTAAAATCAAATAATAGAATGTCAAAAATTTGAAAGAGAAAAGTAATATACTTACCTTAAATCTAAAATTTAATCATGAAGGAAGTCCATGGAGCAATTGACAATCATTGTGCTCAATCCCAAAGCTTCTACTCAATTGGTTATAATTTCGTGCTGATAACGTGTTATGAAATAATAAAAGAACAAGAATAATATTGCAGAGAAAGAGAGAGGGAATTCTTATTAAATTTTGGGATGAATTACAATGGGGTAAGACCTCTCTATTTATAGGAGAAATTATGACTTAGTCACAAAGTAAAACTCTCAACATGCTAGACATTCACTCCAAGTAAAATTCTATTCTTAACAATTTGTATAATTTACTAGTTTTTTTATATAACTATAAAGTTCTGCTCCAAAAGCAATGGGCGCTCAAGCACCAATAATCCTTAATGTACATCCGCCACTAGGTGAGGGTAGTCCTATTTTTTTAATTAATCAAATTACATAAAAATAAAAATAAAAAAGAACAAAGAAGGAGAATTTGGTTGTTAATTGTTGATTGCTACAAAGTTCTATAGGAGTTCATCATTTTTCTATGTACATCTTCAACCAAAATTCTCTATTTCACTTGTGAGTTGGGAAATGGGAGAAGGTGGATTGTGTGAAAAGGGAATTTTGTATTTAAAAAAATACAAAAAGTTAGTTGGGAAAAGGAGTAGATGGGAAAAAATAATTTTAGTAGGAAATACAGGTGTCAGGCGGGTGTATTTCACCACCAAACACATGTGTGGTAGCGAACTTTAAGGGTGATACTAATTCTATTTAAAAATTGTTCTGAAGGTAATAGGGTCCTCACAAAAATAAAGTGTGTGGAAATTCGACTATAGGTTAGGGGGTACTTATGCATTTTTTCTTTTTTTATTGTAAAACTTTTAACAATGGCCT
This sequence comes from Nicotiana noctiflora, assembly GCA_032618575.1. Taxonomy (NCBI): domain Eukaryota; kingdom Viridiplantae; phylum Streptophyta; class Magnoliopsida; order Solanales; family Solanaceae; genus Nicotiana; species Nicotiana noctiflora. The sequence continues at coordinate 2,750 of JASVEL010009752.1, forward strand.
CAATATAACCTTAACATAATAAAAAAAAATATCTTAAATTTTACTAGCAAGAAAGACGAAATGGATGAAAAATATTATACTTCACCTTAGAAAGAATATAGAGAAAAAATTCTTTATTTTATAAAAGAAGCTCTCACCAAAAATATATTGTATAAGGGGGTTCCCTTTCCCTTTCAAAATGTAGGGGGTAGTGTTTTCCAACCCTTAACCATTATAAAGCAAATGTGATTCGTCTAAAAGAATTTATCTAAACATAACATGACCTCTTTATAATAATATTATTTATAATAATATTATTTATAACATTCAAATATACTTTAGAACCGATTTATCTTGTTATGTTATATTAATGTTCTTTAATCAAGACAAATAATGTCATTATAGAGAGGTTGACTGTACATACATTATAATCATTTAACTAATGTCTTTCATATTAATTATCATTTAGCCTGATTAACTTAGTATTATTTTATGCTACTGTCTTAGAAACTTCAAGGAAGCTTCAAAATCTCCACAGCAAATTCCATACTTTTTTTCAACAAAACATTATTTTTATTCATTCCAATATTAAAAAATAGCTTTGTGCATGAACCACTTTTCGTATAAATAATCCATTCCACTCCTTTCACTAAAAACGTTCTCAGCTTCCTTTTTCTTCTTTCGGTTTTCTCCATAAAATTTTCCAATATAAACCAACCATATTTAAGATTTTTCATCCTTTCGAATATTTAAAAATGATTGGAAATGAAGAATATGAAAATGATTATGCCCTTCTTGAATCAATTAAGTGTCACTTACTTGATGATTGGGATATCGATACTACTCCAGTAACAAGCTCCGACAATTCAACGACCTCAATTTACAGCAGGAACAATAGCATTGAGTCCAACATGTTTCCTAATTGCTTGCCCAATGAATTTGATTATACAGCTGATACGTTTCTTCAAGATATTCTTAATGAAGGCATTGGCTATGGATTTGAAACAGCTTCTGATCCTACAATTCTCAATATCAAATTGGAACCTGAAATTTCAGTACAGTCACCTGAAGTATGGAATTTTACGGAATTTGTGGCTCCGCCAGAGACGGCAGCGGAGATGAAAGTGGAACCACCTGAAGTGACGAGGAAGGCGGCAGCGCCGCCAAAGGCGAAACATTATAGGGGCGTGAGAGTGCGGCCGTGGGGGAAGTTTGCAGCGGAAATTAGGGATCCGGCGAAGAATGGGGCAAGGGTATGGCTGGGTACGTATGAGACGGCGGAGGACGCAGCGTTTGCTTATGATAAGGCGGCGTTTCGCATGCGCGGGTCACGTGCATTGCTTAATTTTCCGTTAAGGATTAATTCAGGTGAACCTGATCCCATTAGAGTTCGTTCGAAAAGATTATCAACGTCGCCGGAGCATTCTTCTTCGTCGCCGAAGAAGAGGAAACAACATGGGTCGGGTTCGGTATACCCAACTGGGTGCTAACCGGTTATAAAACCTTTGTGCTGCTTTTAAGAGTTCTAATCAAATCTTTTGCATTACCATTGGGAATTAATATCTATAATGATGAAATTAATCATTTATATCCAATTGATGATGTAGTTCAGTTTAATTACCCAGAGATAGAGAAGTCAAATGTATGTATTTAAATAAGAAAAAGTCACTTTTCATTTTGTCACACCAAAAATCAAGTCATATTTTGTGCTCTCACACTTTTGCTTAATATCCGTCACGTTAAATCATACTACTTGTTGGCCAACTAAATCAAATTTGTGCCACCATTAAAGGGAAAATCCTTCCTTCTCAAATTTTGAGTAAATTTTATGGATATGTTTATTATCCAAAAGTCACAAAAGTCATTTAATTTAGTGTTTATTATTCAGTCACTTTTCGTTCTTTTGTAATTAAACAAAAATTATTTTACAATGCTTTAGTTATCACAATATTCACTTTGACAAGATTTTACAAACATTTTATCTGAAACGTGTATTATGCCTTTGACATTATAAATTCTCTCATTAACGTAATATATTCGTACATATAATATTTTCTTAATATTAAGTAATTTTTAAGATATATAAGTAGCATTATTAAATTTATCAGTAACATTTACCGTGAATAAATCTTAAGTCTATGTTCTTAATCACGCTTGGTAAAATATATTCAATAAAAATTAAAAAAATAAAGCTCATTGATTTATCAGCCAAGCCAAACCCATTAATTTGCTAAATAAAATGCGCACATTTAGCAAATGACACATCAAATTAATATTTACAAATAAATAATATTAACAAATTAAGTTATAAAAAAGTTAATATTAAACACAAATATTTTTGAAACTTTTTTTAAAAAATTATTCACTATAAAATATCATTTGTTAAACAAATCTGTTTTTATTATTTTAAATAAATATATTTTTATCACTTTTATATTTAAAATATGTTCATGTTTGAATATGATTAAACAAATTGAGTGCCATGAAAAAAAGTAAATGTATGGATATATTATAAAAATAATAAATAAAATAATTTAAAGTTTTTTAATTTATAAGTAAAATACCTAGGTAAATATTAATATTATGTAGTATATAATATGGAAAGTATTACATAAATGAAAGGATTAATGCCAATGACATAATAAATTTTTCAAGTAAAAGTATTATAAAATCTAGCCAAGGTATTTTTGTGCAATAGATCAATGTAAAATAATTTTTATTTAATAAAGAAAGAAAAATAACTTTTGAATAATAAACACAAAATTAAATAATTTTTACGTAACAAAAAAGAAGAAAAGTAATTGCCATGTTTGCGAATGGTTAGATTTAAAATTAGAACAGACACCTTCATCAACAGTCGTTGCCATGTTTGCAAACAGGCACCTTCATACCATTTCAAGTTCAAACCTTTGGCAATAAATTTAGAGATTTTGTCTCATTTTTCACCATCGAAAATATTTGAAAACTTTACTCTTTCTCCTTCACATTTCGACATAGTTTTCAAAAGCAAAATGTAAGTGTTCAGTGTATGATTTCGCTTTGTTATTTGAGTTCGTCAAAATTTTGTAATTTACATTGCCACTATTACATAACAATCTTTTCCCGTCCTATCATGAGAGGAATTAATTCAAATAGTTCAGGCAATAATGAGAAGATTAAATTTTGTAATAAAACACAAGTAACCGACTCGAAATTTTGTTTTGTTTCTGTTTTACTAATGTTGATGTTTATCAATCTCACCATGCTCCCCTACTCTTATAATAGTTGGCACAGAAAGTACTACACTCATCTTTCTTACGGCTCGTTACTGCAGTGTTCCCATAATATTCTTAAAATCACGTTTCTTTAAACCTTCAATTTTCAATCGGGGGATTTGCGTGAGTATACGTATTATTTATTATTCTAACTCTTTCTTTGACCACTCATCAGTCATCATGCAACAACCAAAATAGACCAAGTTATTTCAGCCTTACATAAGCCACTTTGGCTGGTAGTTCCAGCAAACTCTTCTAAAGTGTTGTCATCAGTCTCAAAATGGTTTGAAATTAGCTATTTGTGTATAAGATATCTTCGGGCATTTACATCTATATTCGCTTTTTGGAAAAGTTTTATTTTGTGTCTTATATTATTGACATTAGTTGTATGATGTTCATTTTTATCTCACAAAATTATGGACCCCAATCTTACATTGTTGGGTCCACAAAAGTGTGAGATAAAAAGTTGTCTCATACAACTAGTGTAAGTTGTATGAGACACAAAATAATATTTTTCCGTTTTTTTGGTCACGTTTTAACTTGAACCCTTTGCAAAAGTACCTATTTTTTGGCGTATCTTCGGCATACGAGCCTGAAGTAACAAAAACAATCACACAAACTTCAGCATTCTAGTAGAAGGGCTTGAAGTAGCAAAAATTGATGAACCAAGTGTGTTGATATTACTTGATATACCTGTACTACTTCCACTTTTCATATAACATATATGACATTATGATTATCAGGGATATCTTGTTATATCCTCTTCTTCTTTTTTTATAAATATTTTTAATATTTAACTGTTATGAATAGAATTCTATTTGGAGTGAATGTCTATCTTGTAGAGAGTTTTACTTTGTGACTAAGTCATTTTTTTCCTATAAATAGAGGGGTCTTACCCCGTTGTAAATCATCCCAAAATTCAATAAGAATTCCCTTCCTCTTTCTCGGTAATATTACTCTTGTTCTTTTATTATTTCATAACACGTTATCAGCACGAGACTCGAACCAATTGAGTAGAAAGTTTGAGATTGAGCATAATGATTGTCAATTGTTTCATGAACTTCCTTCATGATTAAAATTCTGGATTTAAGGTAAGTATTTTACTTTTCTCTTTCAAATTTTTGAAATTCTATAATTTGATTTTATATACAGGCAAAGACAAGAAAGTTTGATTATAATTCTAATGGATTTTTTAAGAAATTACACCCACATAAAGTGGTAAAATTTCTATGTCTTGCCATGATTAAATTCATATATAATTGTGGGCAAAGAATTGAAAACCCGTCCCATTGAACTTGCTCCATTCTCATTCCCTTTAGAGAATGTGATAGCAGTATGTAATAAGTCTGAAAGAAGATAAAATTATTACCATGAATAATCAATGTATATGGACGTGACAATAGATGAAATTATAGCATCATCATTGTGGCAATAAGAACAATAAGTACTAAATTAATCCCACACTTTGTGAAAATATTTGTCATCGATTTGACATGAGATTTTATAAAGCACATACAGATGGCTATGGTCCATTCATGATGTGAATGAGACAACATCTGATTTATGAATATATATTCATTTTTGGAAGAATATATTTCAATGCGCCGATGGTCGATTGGAAACAGCCTCTCTGCCCTCTCGGGTAGAGGTAAGGCATGTCTACATATTACCCTCCCCAGACCCCACCTTGTGGGAATATACTGGGTTGTTGTTGTTGTTGTTGTTGTTTTTGGAAGAATATAGATGTGCTAGTGGTAGTGATTACACCACACTCACCTCTAAAAGGATGTTTGAGATGATATAAGAAAATAATATCATTATTATTGCATGAATGGTTATTGGTCACGCACCTATTGTACGCCAAAATATTTTGGCATTGTAATTATTAAAAGTCAATGATAATGCAAGAAACAGATCTTGCATATTATTTTGACCATAGCCATAATGGTATAACTTTCTCATTAAAAGAGATATTCACCATATAGGTGTTGATGATTATGTGGTACTATCAATTATTTGAGAGCTCTGGAAGAGCCAATTACCACTATTTTGAAGAAACACAATTAATTACCAACAAGGTATTGTGTTGTAGTAAGTCTCAAAGAAACATATTCAGTTTCCAAAGTATTCGCCAAAGCGGTAGATTATATTGAGACTATAAATAAAGGAAAGATTTAATATCTTCTATTACTACAACTTGTAGCGGGATAATATGTGTGTAAAAAGCTACCCACTTTATCTCCAATTTGTACTACATAAATAAAAGAATACCACAATGAAGTGGATATTTTATTGATATAAAATCCATATCATAATAAACTTGGAGTTTATTCATAATTGCACACATCATGGTGTAAATCTGAAATTTATCAATATTGATAATTTATTCCGTTGACATAATTGATTTATCCATATCAATTTAAGTATGATGTGCAAAAAGTAAAGAGAATTCACATGGGTAAATATTAAAGAATTAGAAAGTTCTTTACGAATTCTTTTATGTGCATGTTCTCATTAATTAATATACCAACTAAAAGTGGGATTGAATCCGATGAATGCTGAAAATATCAAAGGTGAATATGGGCTCATTCACCCGCCATGTATACCACATAAGATGCATCTATAGATGGTTACATGTGCAATTATTATTAACCCGCAACCTGGCCCGTGTGTGCGAGGTAACTTTCTCAATAATTTAATTTAGAGCATATTCCAGATTTTCTATTCAAGAAGTTCATCTTGATAAGTTGGTTTACATCACAGCTGGTTTAGCAAAATGATTTATTGAGTGCCTCCACTTAATAGCTAAACTATTGCTTATGAGAACAAAGTTTATATATATTAGTTTGATATACGTTATATACGAAAGTATATTATTTTCTCCCCTCACAAGTGGTTCAGGGTCACAGAAACCAAATAATTCCATCTTATTATTATTGATGTGCGGTGTATATTTTGATTAACACCATAACACACAAAGATGGGTTCTCAAAGTTGATGAAACAAGTTAGTTTTTCTAATATGAGGGGGAGACAAGATACAACAGTTGAGAAAAGTTACATGGAATAAATTATCATTTATACATCGAGATCATCGAATAAAATAATATGAACTTGAAGTTCATAAAAGGATAATTCATGTGCAATTTATTGCAAAGCATGCCGGATGCATTTGCTGACCCAAATAAAGTAACTATATTCTCATTGCAAATGCTCATATTAAGTCCTAGAAGGACAAAGTCTATGGTACGCTTAAAGTGTATAGACAATCCGTTTCAAATAAACTTCTTGATAAAGAAGGTGAGCAAATGATCAAAATGATCATAATAAAGGAGGCAAGTGATCTAGAATACCACATGACATAACATTTCATAATATCTCATGAGAGATTCAGGTATCTGAATATGTGAATGAAGAGATCTCTATGTTATGTTTGTAACAACTAAATTTCGCTCCTGAAAAATAATAATCAAGACAAGAAAAATAGCGACAAATATTATATTTAAATTCAAGTGATGGGGTTACAATCTCTAGAATATCTCTAAATCTAAAGAGATGTAGTCCTCTGATTCTTCTCGTCACGGATGATGGTTCAAGAGCATGAAAGCTTGATCTTTAACTTGACGGATTTCAGATTTATAGTACGTCACGAACGATTTGAAGCTCGTCACGAACCAGGATTTGATGTTGCAGTTATCACGAACGGAAGATTTGAAGCCGCCCGCCTATGACTTGAGTTCGCCTTTGGAATTTGACCACAGACGATAATTGCAGATATGGATGGAGACCTTGATGCTATCCTTCAGAGCTTCTTTAGCCTTTCCTTCTGCTTACTTGCCTGTCTTAGCCTTCTCCTTTGACCCCTTTATATAGGTGTGGGGTGGAGTAGTCTTCAAGAAAACCCTAATGGATCATTGGGCTTGAGACTTATGGACCGGTCTATTTGATAGAAGACTAATTGACGGGCTAGCCCAATAATATATTAATGGACATTTGTTTAAATCAATTTGATTGGATTTAAATAACAAACCCAATTATACCAGTCCATGTTGCTTAATTGGACCAATATATATTTAATTTGTGGTAAAATCCAAATTTTTTATGGATTTAAATTTGACAAAATTTTAATTATCTACAAATGCCCCCTACTTCATAGCTTGGCGGGATGTAAGCTTGCGAAAATATAAGACAAGACTTGAAGTATATGTGAGAAGAACAGTTCTACACGTTATACAATTTACTATCCTTTTCTGATTTGGAGTCTGATCGCAATTTTCCATTTTCGGGAGCGTAACTTACATGCGTGTCTATTTATCCATGGAATGATTTCTTATTTTCCAAAGTCTTATGGACTTATTAAGTCAATATTTCCAAGTACAAAGTCATGCCAATCTTGAAAGTAATAGACGTATAGGAAGCATAAACCAAGCACTTGAATCACTTTCCTCTTTTGATGTCATGCATTAAGGAGAGATTTCCAAACATGGCACTTTCTTGGTTAATTGCAAGACCTTCTTTTTCCTTTCTTGTACGAACATATATGGATCCAAAAAATCTTTCCTTTAATTTTCTGTTTCCATCTTTCAAGTTTGACCAACTCTAATTTGGACGTGATATTTTCCTTGTTTACACATATTGTGACTTGAGCGCCAAAAATTTCCTTAAATTCTATCAATTCCCTTTCTATAAATTCACTGTTTTCTCCTGTGATTGTTGCCATAGCAGCAATTCTCCACTCTTTGATGAAAGCAACAGTGGTTTTGAAGGTACTCGTCAATAGTTGGCAACGCAATCCAGTCGCTCGATTCTCCTAACGTTTTTTCTTTTGTGCAGTTGCTGCCAAGAATTTCAGCTTTGTGCGTCTTAACAAAAAAAATCATATCTTGGTGTAGGAGTATCGAAATCACGAGTGGCTCCAAAATCTTTTCTTATTTTTGTAGGTTTTCGAGAGAGTACAACAACTTGGCACATCCCTTCAAGCAACATGATGCATCTTGGTGAGAAAGAGGCTTGGAGCTCGAGCGACCATATTTCATCCTTGCCGAGCGAGTGCGACATATACCATATCTCATTGGTGCGGGCTGGCGAGGAAGGCCACTGGAGTAGTCCTTTCGAACATCGGCGACCAAGTATTTGGCGTGTTTCTGCTGTTTTGACTTCATAGCATTTCATGCTCGCATTGAAAAAATCGTATCTGCACCTGGGAATGTCCAAACTGAAATCTGCTTGGTCCTGCAGAATCAAAACTTGCACCACAGCGACATATCCAAAATTTGGGGCCAAATTCCATAAGGACAAGTCGGAATGAACTTTTGAAGGCGATGCACAAGTCTGTCATTTTGCCTTCACAGTACTGCATGCTATTATTGGAACGCGCATATCTCAAGCTAGGAGCATCCAAATCACGAGCCGTCTGCGCCATTGGAAATAAGACTCATAGCTAATGAAGTCTTCAAATTATCATAGAAGAATTCCAAGCCGATTGTCCGCAGCAACTTTCTGAACTTGACCCATCTGTCCACGGAATTGCTTTTCAGCTTTGCGCGCTATGGTGGAAAAATTCATGTCTCGAGCTAGGAGACTCCAAATTGTGATCCGCTTGCGCCTTTCGAATGTACACTCATATATATGCAATACATACAAGTTTTGTGACAGAAATCTTTCCGAGCTAGAAACAGAAAATTTTCAAAGTCCACCTAGCTGCAGTAACTTTCAGATTCGTGTAGTTCCGGCAAAAAAAAGAATCATATCTGGAGCTACAAGTGTCGGAATTACAATCCGTTTGAACCTTTAGAAAGAAAACTCAGAGACCTAAAGGACTTATAAATTTCATGTCGAACTCTTCTCGGTCTATCAACAGAAAATTCGAGACTTCGACTTAATTGCAGTGAACTTTCAGGTTTGCGTAACTTCAGCGAGAATAATTGTATCTTGAGCTAGGAGTATCGAAATTACAATCGATTTGTCTCGTTGGAAATAAAACACCTAGAGCTATAAACATAAAAAGTTCCATCCCGGAACTCTTCTCGGCCTAGAAACAGAAAAATACCTGAAAATCAAACTGACCGCAGGGAACTTTCAGGTTTGCGTGCTTTTGGCCGGAAAAACTGTATCTTGAACTAGGAGCGTCGACATCACCAATAGTTTGAACCTACGAAATTTGGACGTCAAGAACTATAGTCTCATTAAAGATGAAGCTCCATTCATTCTTGGTTAACCTAACAAATATTTTTGAAGTTGATTTTACAGCCTTGTAATGAGTTCAGTTATCATCATGAATCTTATCTCTTTGTTTATTTCTTTTGCAGACTTGCGAACGAGTTCGATGAGTGCAGATATCGGTCCGAAATGTCACACAAGATGCGGAGTCACCCTTTCACCAACTTTTTGCTCTTGATTTGGTGATGGTCTTGAAATTTATCAATGTCGGCTCCCGTGGTGATTGAAGGTTTTTTTTTCAAGAGAGATGACTTCTTATATACGAGGCACTAAGGATAGTGTATTAGACTGCGGAGACGTCATATGGACTTGAAAGAAGCATTCAAGACGAGTCGGCCACAAAGCCTAGTTTACGATTATTTTCATGACATAGGCTTTTGTATAGGAAAACGTCTAATTCCCTTTGTCTCTTCATTTTTTTGATTTATCAACTTTTGTAATATTGAAGCAATAAAAAAAAATCTTTTATACTTCAAAGCAAATCGTCTCTTTTCCTCATAGATATGTGCCTCTACACTTGGAAGAATTGACATAATGATCCGATGGCACCAAATTTTTATTTTTATTGAAACTCATGTGACTGAACTTAGAATGAAAGTCTAATCTGCCTACGTACCTCGGTGAAGAGGATCAAGTCATAACGTAGTTCAGAATGGGTGAGTTTTATTTTTTTTTTTTTTTTTTTTGGTGCCGTTCGCAGTTTAGGCTCGTGCGGGCCAGGAGCATTGCAGCATGCAGTTTAAGCTCATGCATCAAGGAGCACCATGACTTGCAGTTTAGGCTCGTGCGTTAAGGAGAATCATGACTTGCAGTTTAGGCTCGTGCGTTGAGGAGCATCATGACTTGCAGTTTTAGGTTCGTGCGTCGAGGAGCATCATGACTTGCAGTTTAGGCTCGTGCGTCGAGGAGCACCATGACTTGCAGTTTAGGCTCGTGCGTCGAGGAGCATCATGACTTGCAGTTTAGGCTCGTGCGTCGAGGAGCACCATGACTTGCAGTTTAGGCTCGTGCGTCGAGGAGCATCATGACTTGCAGTTTAGGCTCGTGCGTCGAGGAGCACCATGACTTGCAGTTTAGGCTCGTGCGTTGAGGAGCATCATTTTTTTTTAAGGATAGTTTCCTCTTCAAAAAATTCCCGTTGATGGGGCCAATCCTCATGCAATCTGCATCAACTAACTTGTAAGCTCCGCTTGAATTGGCTTCTTGCATGACATATGGGCCATCCCACTTTGAAGTGAATTTGCCCCCAGATTTGCGAGAGGTGATAATAGGTCTTCTTACTGCAAGAACTTGATCGCCAACTTGGAAGGACCTCAAGCGAACCTTTTTATTGAAAGCACGAGAAAGACGAGCTTGATAACATTCAAGACTTTGTTGATCTTCTAGCCTTTTTTCATCAAGGGACTCAAGTTCTTCAAGGCATAGACGAGCATTTTCTTCTTCAGTAAGACCTTCTTCAACAGCGAGTCGCAAGGACGGTATTTGACGCTCAAGAGGAAGAACTGCTTCGACTCCATAAACAAGAGAATAAGGAGTTGCCTGTGTCGGCGTGCGATGAGTCGTACGATATGCCCACAAAGCTTCTTCCATTCTGTCATGCCAATCTCTTTTAGATTTGGAGATGACCTTTTTAACAAGTTGCAAAGCGTCTTGTTAAATTATTCGGCTAATCCATTTGCAGCAGCATAATACATTGACGAATTACGTTGTTTGAAGCCAAAAAGTTCACAGATCTTGGTCATCAATTTGTTATCGAACGGTTTGCCATTATCTGTTATTATATAACTAGGAATGCCGAAACGATATATGATGTTCACTCGAATGAAGTTTGCAACATTCTCCTTCTTCACTTCCTTGAGAGCGACGGCCTCGGCCCATTTTGAGAAATAGTCAGTTGCGGCCAAGATGTATAGATGTCCTCCAGAAGATTTTGGAAGTGGTCCAACAATATCTAATCCCCAAGCATCAAATGGCCAAGATGCAACAGTAGGATGTAAAACTTCACGGGGTTGGTGTATGAAATTTGCATGAAACTGGCAAGCCTTGTATCTTCGAGCATAATCTAAGCAATCTTTCACCATTGTTGGCCAGTAGTAACCCATCCTCTTAATGTGGAAGTGGAGCTTTGGTCCGAATTGATGTGATCCACAAACTCCAGAGTGTGCCTCTTGCATAGCTTGTGTTACTTCATCTTCCCCTAAACAACGCAAGAGAACTCCCTCAAATGATCTTCGATACAAAGTGTCTTTGTAGTAAAGGAAGCGAGGGGCACGCCGACGAATTTCTATCTTTCTTCTTGGATCTTCTGGAAGTATCCCATAACATAAGTAATCGATCATGGTTTGTCGCCAGTCAACCTTCACAGCTTCAGTGACGGCTACCAAACGATCGAGCTTGCTTTCTTCATCCTCGTTCTCATCTGGTAGCACTATCCATTTTTGACAGACAGTGATTTGTGTCTGGCAGGGCAGAGTCAATGTCGAAGCTAGAGCAGCTAAGGCATCGGCTTTCTTATTTTCCTTCCTTGGCACATGCTGAAGAGTTACGTTGCCAAGCCATGCAATCAATTTCTGTGCATAATCATGATAAGGACGCAATTCTGGATTTTTGACTTCGTAGCTACCTAACAATTGATTGATCACTAACTCAGAGTCTCCAAAAATATGTAATCGGAGTTGTCTCATCTCAACGGCCATCTCCAGCCCAAGTATGAGTGCTTGATATTCCGCAACGTTGTTAGTGCAATGTTGTGTTACGGTGAAGGAATATGGCAAGACTTCCCCTTGAGAAGTGACAAACACAACACCTGCACCCGCTCCCTCACGATGTGCGGCACCATCAAAATACATTTTCCATGGTGGTTGCACTTCGATGACCATCGCATCTTCATCAGGTAGTTCATCAGTCAACTCCCAATCATCAGGAATTGGATGATCTGCCAAGAAATCTGCCAAAGCTTGTCCTTTCACAACTTTTTGTGGGATATACACAATCTCAAATTGTTGAAACTAGAGATACCACCTTGCTAATCGATCATTGAGGACGGGTTTTGACATAACAAACTTGATCGGGTTCGCCTTTGAGACGAGACGGATGACATGAGCTTGAAAATAGTGCTTTAGCTTTTGAATTGCGAAAACCAACGCCAGACACAACTTTCGATTGGAGAATACTTTATCTCATTTGGGGTCATCATTCTACTCAAGTAGTAGAGGGAATTTTCTTTATTTTCACCATTTTCTTGGGCAAAAAGGGCTCCCACTGACCTTTCTTGGGCTGCAATATATAAAATCAATGGCTTTCCTGGTATAGGGGCTGCCAGAACTGGAGGTTTCATCAAGTAGGATTTAATGCTTTGGAATGCATTGCTACAAGCTTGGTCCCATTCAAACGGTACACCCTTCTTCATGAGGCGGCTAAAAGGCTGGCACTTCCCTGCTAGATTTGAGATGAACCTTCTAAGGTACGCCAATTTTCCTTGTAGACTTTTCAGTTCATGTATGTTTCTGGGCTCTGGCATCTTCAAAATTGCATCAACTTTGGCTTGATCTATCTCAATCCCTCAATGTCGAACAATGAAGCCAAGATATTTTCCAGAAGTAACTCCAAAGGCGCATTTCAACGGGTTCATTCTAAGTTGATATCTCCGGAGTCGTTCGAACACCGTTCTTAAGTCTTGCAAGTGGTCTCCTCTCTTTCTTGATTTCACCACTAAATCATCTACATAGCATTCCACATTCTTGTGGAGGATGTCGTCAAAAATATTCTGCATTGCCCTTTGATATGTGGCGCGAGCATTCTTCAAGCCAAAAGGAATTACTTTGTAGCAATAAATGCCTTTAGAAGTTCGAAATGCAGTAAGCTCTTCATCTTTTGGTGCCATACGTATTTGATTGTAGCTAGATGATCCATCCATGAAAGACATCGCCTCGTATCCGGTGGTGGCATCAATCATAAGCTCTGGAATGGGGAGCGGAAATTTGTCTTTAGGGCATGCATTATTGAGGTCTCAAAAATCGACACAAACTCGAATTTGGCCATTCTTCTTCTTCACAGGAACAATGCTTGAAATCCATGAAGGATATTTAACCTCCCGAATGAAACCAGCTTCGATGAGTTTATTGACCTCTGCTTCAATTGATGGGATCAATTCTGGTCTGAAGCGTCTTTGGGCTTGTTTAACAGGACGAGCTCCTTTCTTGACTGCGAGATGATAAACTGCTACTTTAGGATCTAAACCAGGCATCTCTTGTAGTTCCAAGCGAAGACATCTCTATATTCTTTGAGTATCTCCACGTAAGTGTTTTCTTCATCTGTGGTTAATAGGGAACTTACATAGGTGGGCCTGGAGTCTTCTGCAGTTCCAAGGTTGACTTCTTTCAATGTATCAACAGTCATTTTAATTCCTTCTTCTAGTTCCGTAGGAGCGTCCTCAACATCTTCGTCTTCTTGAGGATCACCATCATTAAAAGATATATGGCCACACCAGGAGGCATCTCCCAAATATTCGTCAACTTTCCTTAGGGATGAAGTGTATTGCTCCTCATTCGCAGTAATGTGGTATGAAGATCCTACATTTTCTTCATCTTCATCACGCTCTCTAGTATGGACCACTGTGCGAGTCTTCACCTTGAGTACCTCCCCGCATGAAATCAAAAGTTTTGATTGTCGCCTCATTCTGGAAGGGATCAAGCTTCGACACTCCTTGGAGATACTTTGGACTTTAGATGGCAAAGGTCTTCTTGTCTCTTCATAATTTCTTTGGGACTTATTCTTCTTCCTTTTCCATGGCCCCAACCTCTCAAATACAGAAGTTCTTGTAGTTGGTTCTCCAAGTCGATCAAAGACAGAAGGCCTTTTATTAGGATCAACGGGTTCATCTTCCGTCGTGATATAGTTAATATTTGCTCTTCTAATGGAGATGCGAACTGGTGGGGGTTGTTTGTAACCTAGACCCTCACGTGATTGTTTCACCACATGCTCCTTGTCCTTCATCGTGTTTGCTTTCCTAGTAGCTTCAGGTGGGAGGTTCCCTAGCTTAGATGGTTCATTGGGGTCATATCCAGCCTTTGTGAATAACCTATAAGCATTCGGATCAAAACCTTCATTTGTGCGTTTCGTGGGGAGTGCCTTATTTTGGGGCATACTAGGGGCCACAAACTTTTCCCGTAGCTTTGAAGATAACTTTATGGTATCAATCTGCTTGATAGGAAGGGTTAATTCTCTTAGTGCATCCTTTTGGAGGCTTGATGATCCTCCTTCATCTTTCTTCACTTTTGGGATGTAACGAGATAAAGGAGCTACTTTCTTGCCTTTGGCCTTCGTGGAGTCATCAACTTTTACTCCATTCATGATGTGGTTCTTTAAGTAGAACTTTGCATCGGCGAAGTATGCCTCGGCTTCAGCGAACGGCTTGTCGTTAGCAACTATCTTCTTCTCGACTCCATCTTTATTATATTTCAAATATTGGTAGTAAGTTGACGGGACAACTTTGTTCTCGTGTATCCACGACCCGCCAAGCAACAAATTGTATGAAGTCTTTGCATCAATCACATGCATCCATGCGGTTGATTGCATATCTCCCATGGTGATCTCCAGCTTGATAGCTCCTATGGCCCTTTGTCCACCTTGATTGAATCCTTGAATCATCAGTCGGCTTTCAGAAAGGTCTTCAGTTGAGATGCCAAGTTCCTTCATTATGAAAATGGGAAGAATGTTAACTGTAGATCCGTCATCTATCAAGATTCTGTTTATTCTCAGCTCCAGCACATAACCGACCATAAACAAAGGGCGATTGTGTGGTGTCTCACCAAGCAGGAGATCGTCTTCAGTGAAAGTGATTTTGCATTACAAACATCTACTTCTTGAAATGAGGACTCAACAATACTATTAGATTGTGATGGAGAGAGTGTTGACTTGACTTCGTTCTTTTCCTCTTCTTCCTTATCAGCATTGCAGCACAAGGCTTTGTCATCATCGTCAGAAATCCTCATGCGAAACCAACTCAGAAAAAATTCTCCCAAAGTCACGGGGTGACGTGGCTTTTGGTGATGGTGTGCCTCTATATCTACCTTCTTTGGGTTCTTAACCATTTGTGGCTTCTTTAGTCTTACCACTATCTCATTCCTTGCAAGTTGCTTCATTGATCCTTTTCGCAGACTCGATTTGCGGCGTCTTCGTCGAGTCACCACAGTCCATCCTTCTTCATCAGGTTGATCAACTTGAACTTTGTCATTCTCCAGCAATTCTTTATCTTTATTCCCTTCACGGGTGAATATCTCGATCGGATCGAATGAGCCAAAGGTAATGGACACATGGTTTGTGCTTTCCTTTTCGTCTTCGAGCTCGATCTTCTTTTGACGAGCCAAATCCATAACTTTGTCCTTGAAAACAAAGCACTTCTCTAGGGGGTGACCTACAAGCCGATGGTATTTGCAGTAATTCGGGTCATTACTTTTTCCAGCTTCATCTGGCCGCTTCATTTCCGGCAGCTCAATAAGCTTTAACTCGAGGAGTTCTTCAAATATTGCAGGCACATCAGAGTCCAGAAATGGGTACTCCTTTTCTTGCATCTCTTTGAGAGTCAACTTCCGATTTGCATTGTCTTGAGAGGAAGTAGTTTTCATACTCTGTTTCTTGCTCACCTTGGTAGTAAACTTCAGAGGAGAGGCATTGACGTTCATAGATTCTTTGCTTTCATTCTTGGACACGAACTTGCTCCATTTCTTGACTTCTTGCTTATCCCTTCCCTTGCGAGGTTCGTAGATGGGCAGCCCTTCATTTCCCGCAGAAGCCATGCTCGGCTCCATATCATGAGCACGGGTGGCAAGTTCTTCAAATGTCCTAGGCTTAATTCCTTGCAAGATGTAACGAAGTCCCCAATGCATTCCTTGGATGCACATCTCTATGCCAGAAGCTTCGCTTAGCCTATCTTTGCAGTTAAGGCTTGCATTCCTCCATCGATTGATAAAGTCAATAACTGGTTCATCTTTTCGTTGACGAGTATTCGTAAGTTCCACCATACTCACAGTACGCCTCGTGCTGTAAAAGCGATTGAGAAACTCTTGCTCCAATTGGTCCCAACTATCGATGGATCCTGCCTCGAGGTCGGTGTACCAATCAAAAGCATTCCCCTTTAGTGAGCGGACGAACTGCTTGACAAGGTAATCTCCATAAGTCCCTGCATTGTTGCATGTTTCAACGAAGTGCGCGACAAGTTGCTTTGGATTTCCTTTGCCGTCGAACTGCTGAAATTTAGGAGGTTGATAGCCGGTAGGCATCTTCAAGCTATCGATTCTCGCAGTATACGGCTTTGCGTATGTGAGAGAGGACTTGGAAGCAACCTCATACTTATCCTTGATAGTTCCCATAATGAATTCCTTCAATTGTTCTATGGGAATTGATCCTTCGGAGGAGACATGAAGTTCTTTGGCGGATGTCACTTGTTTTGCTGGAGGATCCGCCTTCTCGTGGACTTCATGAAGCTTTCCAGGTGCATGACTTGATTCTCCATCCATCATGCTTTCAACTATGCTTGTTATTTTTGCGATACGGACATCTTGATCTTGAGCATACTTTGTTAAGCCATCAATCGCCTTTGTCAAGTTTGCAAGTTGCTCCTCCATTGTCGAAGTGTTAGTCATCATTGCCTCCATGACTATCGCAGACGATGAAGAATAACCGAGACCTTCACATGGATTGAACTCAGTTTGGAACATGTCATGTGGTGAGATTGGCGTAGAAACAACACTTAAGACTTCATCATCAGGTTGGGTAAGCTGACTCTTGGTGTTGTATAAAGTAAGTTGAGCAAGAGCTTTCTCCACAACTTCTGCAATATTATCTCATCTCTTTGACTTGCTAGCGGAGGACCTTTCGTCTTTGAATGATGAAGATCTCAATGTGTGCCTTGGTGCAGAAGACACGCAGAGTGCTTGTTGTCCCAAGACGCTCGCTTTTTTTCGGGTGATTGGCCCAAGACTCCCCATAGTAACGTTCAGGATACTTTCCACGTCAGAAGAAAACTTTGAGTCAGCAACTTTTGAGTTGATCTTCTTCGAAGCCATCTTAGTGATCTTGAATGTCGAGAGTTGAGAAGAGATGAGAGGTAGAGCTTGTCCCACTGGGCGTGCCAAAATTTGTAACAACTAAATTTCACTCCTGAAAAATAATAATCAAGACAAGAAAAATAGCGACAAATATTATATTTAAATTCAAGTGATGGGGTTACAATCTCTAGAATATCTCTAAATCTAAAGAGATGTAGTCCTCTGATTCTTCTCGTCACGGATGATGGTTCAAGAGCTTGAAAGCTTGATCTTGAACTTGACGGATTTCAGATTTGTAGTACGTCACGAACAATTTGAAGCTCGTCACGAATCAGGATTTGATGTTGCAGTTATCACGAACGGAAGATTTGAAGCCGCCCGCCTATAAATTGAGTTCGCCTTTGGAATTTGACCACAGACGATGATTGCATATATGGATGGAGACCTTGATGCTATCCTTATAGCTTCTTTAGCCTTTCCTTCTGCTTACTTGCCTGTCTTAGCCTTCTCCTTTGACCCCTTTATATAGGTGTGGGGTGGAGTAGTCTTCAAGAAAACCCTAGTGGATCATTGGGCTTGAGGCTTATGGGCCGGTCCATTTGATAGAAGACTAATTGACGGGCTAGCCCAATTATATATTAATGGACATTTGTTTAAATCAATTTGATTGGATTTAAATAACAAACCCAATTATACCAGTCCATGTTGCTTAATTGGACCAATATATACTTAATTTGTGGTAAAATCCAAATTTTTTATGGATTTAAATTTGACAAAATTTTAATTGTCTACAATGTTGTTATGAAAATATATTGAAACTGATATAAAATCTTTGTCGACGTCAACCTTCAAGAAGCTAGTGCAAAAGATTGAGATGTGAATGCTCAAATATGTGAATTGATGCTCTCATCAGGGGGAGTTGATGCGCGTTGCACTCTTTTTCCTTTACAAGGTTTTGTCCCACCGGTTTTCCTTGCTAGGTTTTTAACGAGGCAACCAATAGGCGCATTTCTAAACATGTGTACTTTTTTTCCTTTCTAGTATTTTTTCCCATTGGGTTTTATTTTAGTTAAGGTTTTAATGAGACACATTACTTATTGAGTAGACATTCAAGGGATAGTGTTATGAATAGAAATCTATTTGGAGTGAATGTCTATCTTGTAGAGAATTTTACTTGGTGACTAAGTCATTTTTTTTCCTATAAATAGAGGGGTCTTACCCCATTATAAATCATCCCAAAATTCAATAAGAATTTTCTTTCACTTTCTCTGTAATATTACTCCTATTCTTTTATTATTTCATAACATTAACACTATATTTCATAATTATACACTACCGTGAATGACTTATCCAAAACTTTGACTGCCAAGTTTGACTTGACCTGCTAATCTGTCTCAAATTGTTTGACTTTCTGATCCCTTCTTAAATCTCAACCGCATTGGTAAATTGCAGTCATTTTGAACTACCATACGCTTTTCGGCTCCACAGTTGGAATAATGTGGAATCACCTTTATTCTTCATCAAAAGTTTTGTTCGAGTTCTGGAAATAAAAGAACCCCTAATAAGAAAGAAGTTTTTTCTAAAATTAATTTTAGACAACGCAAATCTTAATTAGCCCCAGCAGTGCAAATGATAGTTAATTAAAAAAGAAAAAGAGAAAGTAGAAATAGCGGACACTACTGTAACTGAGATGATTTATAAGTTACGTAGTGAAGTTAACCTTTCAAAAGTTGAAGCGTTATTAATCTCAATATACCACGTTCGAGTAAGTTAATTAAAAATTTATTAAATAATTATGCATAAATTAAGTTCACTTTATTGAGATATTTATGCATTTATAGTAAGATACAAGACATCTAAGGGAATCAATTCCCATTTAAATATACTCATCACATGCATTTGCTGGGATTTAATGCAACACAAACCTTGTGCCTTTCTAGAAGCTGACTATATAATTCTAGAAGAAAAAATAGAGTGAACTTGAATTTGCCTGACATGTCTCTTAACAGAATATAACAATGTGAATTTATGATACACAAGATTCGAAATAAAAATATTTAAATTGGATCAAGTTGGAAGACTATTCTGTTTCATCATTAATGTTTATGTGCTACACACTACATTAATGTTTTTCTATTATCTAGTTGACTTTGTTTTTAAGGGTTTTCGGAAACAGTATCTTAATCTTCCGGCGTATGGATAAGGTCTGCGTACACTCTACCTTCTCCAAATCTTATTGGTGAGATTTTACTGGGTTATTATTATTGTTATTATTGTTGTTGTTATTTCCGATACAAAATTCCAGGTGAAATATATATTGGAATGTTTTATGAACTTTTACCATCTGTAACTATAACTTTAATAAAACGTTTATATGTTCGGAAGGAAGGTTAGAGTTTCAACATTAACTAACAAACCTGCTGAATTTATTAACTTCATTTTGTAAAAGCTTAGACCTATGTATAAGCAAAAACCAATCAGAAATTATATAATATATATTATATAAGTTGCCGTTTTAGTAGTTAATTGACATTTGCTTAAAACACACTCAAATTCGCTACATTTTGTCTCTTCATACATAAAATAAACTACTGAATAATTAGGTCTTTTAAATTTCTAGAAGCTTGACCATACATTCTAGAAACATACTTAGATATAGAGTAAACAATTATTTTTATTTAAAGGGAATTATTAAGTTGTCTCTCAACCAGAAATGTATGAGATTCGATCTAAATTTCAACTGTATTATATTGCTTCAAGTTGGAAAGTTATTCCATTTATTATTCTGTTACGTTAATATCACATAATTTATTTTGTCGCATAATATTCTTAATGTTTTTTCGTAGAGAACTTCTAGAAAAGAGATGTTAAAAAGGAGATCTGCTTATCTTTCATTCTTGAGCAGTTGAGTTTTGCTACAGGAAAAACTATTTTCACGTGAATCCAATAACTTTTGTTTAATGCCGCATAAAATTTTTATTGATAATTTCCCTAGATTCTCATATTTTATACTGCTTTAAATGTGTATTCTAATTTTTTCCGAATGAATTTTATCCGTAGAAAATTAAGTTTTGAATTTGACTATCATTTTGAGATTATTATAGAAATATCGTTTCGAATTTTTAATGTGACTTATCACTTTATCGTGGTTTTGATACATGATTCAATTAAGAATGTTTAACATTCAATTAAATAAAATATTTGATGTTAGTCGCTAAAGCTAACATCAGTTAAGTACTTTAAATAAACTTTTTCTTATAAGAACATAGCCCTTTGACAGTACTGAAAAAGAAAATGAGATAAATAAATAAAAAAAGCACCCATAAATGTTATAAAGTCGTCTTTGTTAAGGAGCGTTTTACCATTTAATATGAAATTTACCGGTACAAATTGAAATTTAGTCAGACTCTAATATAGATGCCAGGCACGAATGAGAAATAAATAGATAAATAAGAGAATCAAAAAGGTAGAAAAGATATGGGGAAATTTTTATAAAGCACTTTCTTTTAGTAGTAATTAACCATCTATAGATACCATTTGCAATATTACGGATTATAGATTCCTTTTCTATGGTTATAAGATGTATTTGATGTATTTATGTTATTGTATTCATGAATACACTAGCAAAAATAGGCGTGAATCAGGGAAGTCCAGCTAATCATTTGTTGTATTAGAGTATATTCGATTGTATTCATGGAGTGAAACGTGTGGTTAGAGCTGGACAGATTATTGTATTCGACTATATTCACGGCGTGAAATATGGGATTATACTATTTTTAAAATAAAAAGTGAATCAATTTACATAATAGACTTCTAATATAACTCAAAAAACTCAATTATAACACACAAATTTTGTATTTTCAGTTATAAAAAAGATTCTCAACCGGAAAATACACCAAAATATAGCAATCTTCAGAGAGATTATATAATACATCTGAATATATAAATTATATTAATTAAAAAAATATATGAATATATTCATGGCATATAGCAAGATAGTTAATACAATACAATACATAGAATGCAACGGGATACATTAAAATACAATAAGAAAAAGATAATGAATACAATGAAATACATGGAATACAACGAAATACATTGACTTACAATAAAATACGTGAAAATACATTGAAATATATTAATAGAAAATCAAGTTGCTTAGCCCGAAACTCTGTCGTTTTTGTTCAAGAACAAACCCTAATTTTCAGCGAATCCGTCGTTCACTAGAAGCCGGTAGTGAAAAGGCACCGCCTTGGTCCAGCGATGGTGCCTTCAATGGCAAAAAAAACAACGTCAAAGCCTTCAATGCATATCTCAGAAGATGTAGAAATCACAGAAATTTATATCCTTTAATAACGAATTAGTAGATAAAGACGAATTAAGGACATCACAAAAACTTATATCTTTCAAATCCTTCAAGCCTTCAATGACGAATTGAGGTAGGCACTAGGCAGAAGAACCGTGAATTCAATGGGTGGCTTTGCCCCTCTCTGTCATTCTAATTGATTGATTTTTTGGTCGAAATGGAATATTTATATATTAATTGATTGATAAAGATGAATTACGGATATCACATAAACTTATATCCTTCAAAGCCTTCAATGACGAATTGGGGAAGGAATAAGAACAGTAAATTCAATGGGTGGTTTTGCCCCTCTTTGTCATTCTCCGTCGTCGATGATCACTCAAATGAAAAATTTTCGAGATAATGGAGATGAATCAGTGGAGAATTGTGTTCTATTCATATGGAGAAAGATTAGCATTGAAAGAGAGAGATGGTGGAGAAAATTTTGAAAGAATGAGAGAGAGAAAAATAATACAAAGCGTATTTTATGGCTTAAGGGTAAGAGGTGATCATAAATAAATATTTTGGCTATAAAACACAAAAAGTATCTATAAAATATAATTTTTAAAAATAATATTTATTAAAAATAAATAAAATATCAACTGAAAATTCCAAATGAAAGGAAATCCTCGTACTAATTGTATTGTCTTTTTCCCACACATTAGCCCAACATTGTTCTTGTAAGTCTAGAAACTAAGAAAGAAGAAGAATGTGAAAGAAATGATAGCCCAACATGTAAATGGGTTGGCCCAAAAAGGCAACATTTATTTGACCCAAAAAACAAAAAGCTCACAAGCTTCCATGTTCCTTGAGAACAAGCAGAACTCAGCCACAACTTATATGTTAGCAAAAAAGCGAGTTGGACATTTGGCTGTGTTAATTTGAGCTAACAAATGAGTCATAATCCGATCCGTTCAATAAAAAAAAAATTATTAGCTGGTTCTTTTATGATTTGTTTAATTACTAATTCAAACAATTAAAATTGCTCTTTATTTATCGTTGCTATTTCCATAAACTACTAAAAAGGAAACTAAACTTTTTTTATGTTTTCATAAAAAATATTACGGGTCATTTACTATTGTATTGATAATAATAAATATTATACGCAGACTTAAATGAGTGTGATATAACAAGATAAGTGGATCAGCAAGAAACGACAACTAGAAAGATGTATTAAAAGATGCACGAGTCGTAATAGATACAAGCAAATCATCCACGAGAGAAGAAGATATGGTCGCTCAAGTTTAAATGGTTATATGAAGAGGTACCGGCGGAATGAATCAAGACAGTAAAAAGGAAAGATTCATGATTCATCAATTAATGAGCGTGAATGATCTCAAACGTTACAGAATCTTCATGGACATTTACGATATAACATCGCATTGATATCATTAATGCTCATAATGATTCATTCAGAAAAGGGAAAGACGTTGTACTTATGGACTTCTACAAAAGAGAAAGAGACATCATTTGTATATACACGTTCTTTTTATTATTGGAATACAATTACTTTTTTTTTTTTGCTTATTTTTGAGTATTTTTGCTATTTCACATTCTAATTTTCTTTCTAATCACTAAGTAAACATAAAAATTATTGAGTATCAGTATCCCAAATACTTCTTAATATAAGCTTTGACCGAATTACACAATATTTGATAAAACAACTGCATATGAAGCATAAGTTACCCCAAAACATTTAGATGACTATGCTCAAAATCACCTTCAATGAATATAAGCGCCAAACTCCTCCATTTGTTACATTTCTTGGTGTGTCAATTTGTATTTAATATATTAAATATATAAAAGAGGGTGAATGGGAAATGGAGTGAAATGAAATTTTTGATTGAATTTTAAGTTTTTCCCCTTGGCAAATGGACATTGTCCTATATTGGAGGAGTAAGAGGTTTTTTTATGGGTATATAAGCAATTGCTTTTCTTCTAACTCTTAAAAAGTTAAGAAGGCAAGCCTTGCGTCGTCGCCTTCATCGCTCGTTCGACTCAGCTTCGGCTTCGATTTTGACTTTGGATTCGGATTCGGATTCGGATTCAGTCAAATAATTGATAGATTAACTTTTTGGACTAAATTTATTTGTTAATAGTAAAATATTAACAGAAATATTATTAACTATTTATTTTAATAACATAATATTAATATTAAAATAAATATTAATATTAAATCCTCCAATCCGTTTTTTTTTGTTATGGTCACAGAAAATTAACTAGCCTCTTCAATTTTTGCTCTTTATTTTTCCTCTTTATTGTTGAGTAAATAATCATTTATATTGTGGTCGTTTTGCATAAACAGTCATTCTAAAGAGTTGCACCTCTTCAGATTTCAGCCCAACTTTGGCTATAAATACAAGGCTATTCTGCTCAGAATTTCATTACGATTTTCTGAGTTTCTCCTCCTTCTTCTGCATACTTTTAGCATCAAATAAAGCAACAATAAGTGTGATTTGCTGCTAAACTTTGTGTTTGATGAAACACTAGGGTTTGAAGTACCACTATACTAGTATGTAATTCGTTTTATCCTGGGAGGAAATAATCTATAACCTTGAGTACTAGGAGGGGATTAAATTCCTTAAGGAAACACTGTGAATTTAGTGGGCTCGAATTGATTTTTTGTTTATGTTCATTTTTGTTTATGTTCATTTATATTTCCAAAATTATTTTATAAATACAGTAGAATAACAAGCTTAAGATATTTAAATATTTTCTGTATTTGTACTCACTATTTCTGGATAGTTAAACCTTTGTGGTTTTGTACTCTGTTGGAGATTAAAATCTATGTGATTTTAACGTTTCTGTCATTCTTTTACAAAAATGACTAATGATAATGTGAACTAAGATAATCTAATGGTGACTGTCAATGCCTCAACAAGCTGAACAACAACCGCCAGCATTGGCATCGACGAAGAAACCTGGAAAAAATTTCGGGATTGATTTCAAGTGCTGGTAGCAAAAGATGTTCTTCTATTTGACTACTCTAAGTCTCCAGAAGTTCATCATGGAAGATGTTCCTGTGTTATCCGATGAAACTCTAAAAACTGAACACTTTCTCGTGATTGAGGCGTGGAAGCATTCAGATTTTTTGTACAAGAACTATATTCGAAGCGGGCTGGAGGATGCTTTGTATAATGTCTACAGTGGCATGAAAACGTCAAAAGAACTATGGAATACGCTTGAAAAGAAATACAAAACCGAAAATGCCAAGTTGAAGAAGTTCGTTGCTCCAAAGTTTTTGGACTATAAAATGGTAGATAGCAAATTTGTAATTACCCAACTCCAAATTTGCAAGTGATTATTCACGATCTCCTTGCTGAAGGTATAAATCAAATTAATATTGATGTTGAAAGTAGTAATCTTAGTGTTTTTAATAACAGAAATTTTATTGAAGGTCTTGTCATCAATGAATCATTCCAAGTAGCAGCGATGCTTGAGAAATTGCCTCATTTGTGGAAAGACTTCAAAAACTACTTGAAACACAAATGCAAGGAGATGTGCCTTGAAGATCTCATTGTTCGGTTGAGAATCGAAGAGGACAACAAAGCTGCTGAAAAGAGAGGCCGTGGAAACTCAACAATAATGGGTGCAAATATTGTTAAAGAGAAAAAAAGGAAGAAGGCTTCTGGACCAAAATACAATCCAAGCAAGAAGCGGTTGAGTGGAAACTGCTACAACTGTGAATAAATCGAACATAAATCTACGGAGTGTCATGCTCCAAAGAAAGACAATAAGAAGGGTCAAGCAAACATGGTTGAAAAGCATGATGATGTTGATTACTAATGTGACATGCTTTACGAATGCAACTTGGTGGAAAATCCTACACCACTAAAAAAACCATGGTTTAACGACAGACAAAATCTTTAGCTAAACAGAACAAATCATCAGTAATGAGATTAACGATGAATTATCAAAAGATTCTGCTAGCTACGAGCATTTTAGCGACAAATTAGCGACGACGTTCGTAGCTAATTCCAATTTTTTTGTAGTGCTAAAGAGTGGTGGATTGATTCTGGAGCCACTCCCTATGTTTGTGCTGTTAGAGAAGCTTTTTCTACTTATTCTCCTGTTGGACTCAATGAGATGATTTATATGGAAAACGCTTCAAAGGCCAAGATTTAAATATGAGGGAATATATTTCTCAAAATGACTTCCATCAAATTGGTGACTTTGAACAACGTCCTTCATGTTCTCGAGATTAGGAATAGTTTAGTCTCTACTGGACTTCTTGTTAAAAATGGTTTGAATGTGTATTTGTATCTGATAAGGTTGTAATAAGTAAGAACGAAATATTTGTAGGAAAAGGTTACGTCACCGAGGGTCTTTTCAAGCTGAATATAATGATTGTTGAAAATAATAATAAAATTTCAGCTCCGTCTAACTTACTTGAGTCAAATGAATTATGGCATATACGTTTGGATCATGTCAATTGTAAAAATTTACACAAAATGATTAATTTGGAAGTATTTCCCAAGTTTGAATGTGACAAATCAAAATGCCAAGTATGTGTGGAATCTAAGACTGTTAAACATCCTTACAAGTCAGTTGAAAGGGATTCAAATCCTTTAGACTTAATTCACACAGATATTTGTGACATGAATTCAATATCATCTCGTGGTGGAAAGAAGTGTTTCATAACTTTTATTGGCGATAGTACTCGATATTGCTATGTTTACTTACTTATTAGTAAAGATGAAGCAATATATGCATTCAAGCAATATAAAAAATGACGTTGAAATGCAACTTAATAATAAAATCAAAATGATAAGAAGTTATAAGGGTGATGAATATGAATCTGCTTTTGAAAAAATATATTTAGGATATGGAATTATTCATCAAACAACAGGCCTTACACGCCCCAATCCAATGGGATTGCAGAAAGAAAGAATCGTTTATTAAAGAAGATAATGAATGCATTATTGAAAAGTCCTGGATTGCCACATAACTTGTGGGAAGAAGCCATTCTTACGGCTAGCCGAATACTAAATCGAGTATCCTATAGCAAAACACAATCCATTCCATATGAAAAATAGAAAGAAAGGAAGCTCAACTTGAATTATTTTAAAGTGTGGGGGTGTTTGGCAAACGTTCAAATTCTTAAACCCAAAATGGCAAAAATTGGATCGAAAACAGTTGATTGTGCTTTCATTGGATAGGCGACTAATAGTAAAGCATATCGATTTCTGGTTCATAAATCAGAAAATCCTGACATTCATAATAATACGATTATAGAATCGGATAATGTTCAGTCTTTGAAAATATATATCCGTATAAAAAGGAATGTGAGTCGATTGGTGAAGGATCTAAACGACCTCGGGAAGAAACAAAAGAAATTACACTTAACCAAGAGGATCCAAGACGTAGTAAACGTCTAAGAATATCTACTTCATTTGGACAAGATTTTGTGACTTTATTATTGGAATTGAGCCTCAAACATTTAAAGAAGCTACGTCTTCTTCGGAATTATTATTTTGGAAAGAGACAGTCAATAGTGAAATGGAATTCATATTGAACAACCATACATGGGAATTGTTGATCTTCCTCCTGGAAATAAACCATTTGGTTCTAAATGGATCTTTAAGAGGAAAATGAAAAAATGATGGCACTATTGACAAATATAAGGAAATACTTATGGTCAAAGGGTATAGACAACAAGAAGGTCTTGACTATTTTGATACATACTCTCCAGTTACAAGAATTACGTCCATACGAATGTTAGTAGCGTTAGCTGTAGTATATGGACTTGAAATTCATCAAATAGATGTTAAGACAACCTTCTTAAATGGAGAGTTGGAGGAAGAAATTACATGGAATAACCTGAAGGGTTTGTGGTTCCAGGTAAAGAAAAGAAGGTCTATAGACTTGCTAAGTCCTTTTACGGATTAAAACAAGCACACAAACAATGGCATGCGAAATTTGACCAAACAATGTTGTCAAATGAGTTTAAGATAAATGAATGTGATAAATGTGTGTATATTAAAAATGTTCCAAATTACATAGTCATTGTTTGCTTATATGTGAATGATATGCTCATAATGAGTAATGATATTGCCAACATAAATGCTACTAAGAGTATGCTAACTAGAGAGTTTGATATGAAAGACTTGGAAGTTGCTGATTTAATTCTGGGAATTAAGATCCATAAGACTTATCAAGGTCTGCCATTGTCACAATCTCATTATATTAAGACGGTATTGAAAAAATTCAAGTACTTGGGCTTTAAAGTTGCAAAGACTCCAATTGACGTAAATCTTGCATTAGCAAATAACAAAGGCCAAAGCATATCACAATTGGATTATGCTCGTGTGTTGGGTTGCTTAATTTGCATCATGAATTGTGCACGACCAGATATAGCTTGTGCTATAAGTAAATTGAGTCGCTATACGTGCAGTCCAGGTCAATCTCATTGGATGGAATAAAACGGGTTTTGGGGTATTTAGTACATATCCAGGACTTTGCTTTGCACTACAGTAAATATCTTGTAGTCATTGAGGGATACAGTGATGCAAATTGAATCACGGGATCAACTGATTCCAAGTCCACAAGTGGATATGTATTTACTATTTGTGGAGGATCTGTATCTTAGAGGTCATCCAAACAAACGTGTATTACACGCTCTACAATGGAGGATGAATTCATAGCCTTAGATAAAGCCAATAAAGAAGTTGAATGGCTCCATAATTTCTTGGAAGATATTTTATTTTAGCCCAAACCGTTGGCACCAATATGCATACACTGCGATAGTCAAGCGGCAATTGGAAGGGCTGGAAGCATTATGTATAATGGTAAATCTCGTCATATACAACAAAGACATAAAAGCATTAGACAATTATTCTCTAGAGGAATTATCACGTTTGACTATGTAAAGTCAAGTGATAATGTGTCGTTTCCAGTTACAAAAGGCCTAACTAAAGAGGTAGTTGAAATTCATTAAGGGTGTGATGACCCGACCCATCGTATCATGTGTTACTGCTCTGTTTTCCCCCATTTTTTATGCTTCTTTATGTTTCGTTATTGGTATGTGGTGTGTTAGATTTGATTTGGATTGGTTGGATACGAAATGAGACACCTAATCTCTTTAAGGAAGGCTTGTTTTAGAAAAGTCAACCAGATATTGACTTGTGAGTTATACTGCTCGGATGTGATTTTCGGTGATTTGGTTAGTTTTGGGGGATGATTTCTGACTTAGGAGTGTGATCAGAATTGATTTTGGAGGTCCGGTGTAGAATTAGGCTTGAATTGATGAAGTTAGTATTTTCGCGAAATCCAGTTGATAGGTGAGATTTTGATCCTAGGGTCGGAATGGAATTCCGAGAGTTGTTGTAGCTTTATTAGATGATTTTGGATATTTTGCAAATTTTCAAGTCATTTGGACGTCGTTTGGCTGGTTTTTTTTATCGAAAGTGCATTTCGAAAGTTTTTAAAGAACTTAGGCTTGAATCCGATGAGAATTGACGATTTTGTGTTGTTGTATGTGTTATTAAGATTGGAACAAGTTTGAATAGGGTATGGATCATGTCTGTGCTTTTGGTTGATGTCCCAAGGGCCTCGAGGTGAATTCGAGTGGTTAAACAGAATGTTTTTAGAGTTAATTGCATGTTCAACTTTGCTAGTATCTGTTGGTTTCGCACTTGCGGTTATGGGACCGCATGTGCGATCTTGCTGAAGCGATTGGAAGATGCACATAAGCAAAAGTCTTGGCCCTTGCCAGATTCCACATGAGCGGAAGGAGGACCGCATTGGCGGCCTCGCAGAAGACTCGTGTAATTCGTTACTTCTGGACATGGTTGATTTCGATGTCATATTGGGGATGGACCGGTTATCATCTTACCATGCTATCTTGGACTGTCATTCCAAGACTGTGACCTTAGCCTTATCGCTTTACCTCGTTTAGAGTGGAGAGGGGCTTCTGGTCATCCTAACTGCAGTGTTATCTCTTACGTGAAGGCTCAGCTTATGGTCGAGAAGGGGTGTTTGGCCTATGTTTGTGATTCTAGTACTGAAGTCCCTTCTATTGACTCTATGCCCGTTGTTTGTGTGTTTCATAAGGTATTCCCTTCAGACCTACCGGGTATGCCACCCGATAAGGATATCGACTTTTGCATTGATTTGGAACCAGGCACCCCGCCCATTTTTGTCTCGTCGCATCGCATGGCCCCACCTGAGTTGAAAGAATTGAAGGAGTAGTTACAAGACTTGCTTGAAAAGGGTTTCATTAGACCCAATGTGTCGCCTTAGGGTGCGACGGTGTTGTTCGTAAAAAAGAAGGATGGATCGATGCGAATGTGTATAAATTACCAACAATTGAACAAGGTCACAATCAAGAATAAGTATTCGCTGCTGAGGATTGATGATTTGCTCGATCAGCTTCAAGGTGCCATGGTATTTTCAAAGATTGACTTGAGATCTTGCTACCATCAGTTGACGATTAGGACATCCGATGTCCCTAAGATAGCTTTTCACACTTGGGGTGTGTTTGGTATGAAGGAAAATGTTTTCCATGGAAAATGTTTTCATGGAAAATGAGTGATTTTATCACTTATTTTCTCTTGTTTGGTTGGTAAGTGGAAAACATTTTCCGGAAAATATTTTCTATGTTTGGTTACAGAGTAAAAAATAGTTTTTTTAGAAAAATATTTTTTTTGCAACTCTCCTACCCCTCCCACCTCCCCCACCCCTCCCCTTCCCGAAGTCTCTAAAAATTGACACAATCTAAAGGAACTAATGTGATGCTTTACTTTTTAACGCAAAAATCGCGTATTTTCGAATCGGTAAATTTATAATTTCTAAACCCGTAAACTTCCGAACTCATAATTTTGGAACTTGTAAAATATTGAGTCTTTAAATGATAAATAATAAAATTAAAAACTGAAAAATATATTTTAAAATTTTTTTTTGGGGGGGGGAGGGGTAACTTCTATATAATATTTTTTGCAAATCGAAAAAAATAAAAATTTAAATTACAAAAAAAAAAGTAATTTTTTTTTTGTGCGGGGGTATGGGGGGAGGGTGGGGGTGGGGATGGGGGATGGGGGGAGGGGGTAGGGGGTGGGGGTGGGTGGTGCAAAAAAAATAAGAAAACAGAAATTTAAAATTATAGAAAAAAAAATTAAGGTAAAAGAAATTTTTTTTTTTGCGGGATGGGGTGGAGGGGTAGTAGGGTGGATGGTAACGGAAAAACTAAAAATTTTCTAAAAAAAAACTATTTTTTGGAGAGGGGGTGGGGTGGGTTGGTGAGGGTGAGAATGGTTGAGAATGAGCTTTGGAAAATGTTTTCCTTTCTTTTGATAAGGAAAACATTTTCCTCCAATTGGAGGAAAATGAATTGACAAGGAAAATATTTTCCAAAATATTTAAGCCAACCAAACATGGGAAAATTGGAAAACATTTTCCAGAAAATATTTTCCTTCATACCAAACACACCCTTGGTATGGGCATTATGAGTTCTTGGTGATGTCATTTAGATTGACAAATTCCCCAGCAGCTTTTATGGATTTGATGAACCGAGTGTTCAGGCCTTACTTAGATTCGTTCGTGATAGGCTTCATTGATGATATTTAGATATATTCCCGTAGCTAGGGGGCACGAGCAACATCTTAAAGTGGTTCTTCAGACTTTGAGGAATAGTCAGGTGTATGCTAAGCTTTTGAAGTGTGAGTTTTGGTTAAGTTAGGTTGCATTTCTGAGTCATGTTGTGTTAGTAGAGGGTATTCAGGTTAATCCGAAGAAGATTAAGGCAGTTAAGAACTGGCCTAGACAGCATCAACTACAGAGATTTGGAGTTTCTTGGGTTTGGCAGGCTACTATCATCGGTTTGTAGAGGGGTTTTCATCTATTGCAGCCTCGATGACTAGGTTGACCCAAAAGGGTGCCCAGTTCAGATGGTTGGATGAGTGTGAGGCAAGCTTTCAGAAGCTCGAGACACCTTTGACTAAGGCACCAGTGTTGGTTTTGCCCACAGGTTTAGGGTCATACATTATTTATTGTGATGCATCTCGTATTAGACTTGGTGCGGTATTGATGAAGGATGGCAAGGTCATTGCTTATGCTTCGCGGTAGTTAAAGATTCATGAGAAGGACTATCTGGTTCATGATTTGGAGTTAGCAGCCATTGTTCACATGTTGAAGATCTGGAGGCATTATCTGTATGGCGTGGCGTGCGAGTTCACGAACCACAAGAGTCTGCAGTATTTGTTCAAGCAAAAGAAGCTGAATTTTATGTAGAGAAGGTGGTTGGAGCTGTTGAAAGACTATGATATCACTATTTTATATCATCGAGGAATGGCTAATGTGGTGGTTAATGCCCTGAGTAGGAAGTAAGCAAGTATGGGCAGTCTAGCTTATATTCTGATCAGTGAGAGACCGCATCCTTTGGATGTTCAGGCTTTGGCCAATAAGTTCGTGAGGTTGGATGTTTCTAAGACCAGCTGTGTGTTAGCTTGCACAGTTGCTCGCTCTTCATTATTGGAGCGTATCCAAGATCGGCAGTATGATGATCCTTATTTGTGTGTCCTTAGAGACACGGTGCAGCGCAGAGGTGACAAGCAGGTTACCTGAGGTAATGATGGAGTTTTGAGATTGCAGGGTCGAGTTTGTGTGCCTAATATGGATGGGCTTCAAGAGTTGATCTTAGAAAAGGCTCATAGCTCCTGGTACTCTATTTGTTCGGGTGCCACAAAGATGTATCAGGATTTGCAATAGCATTATTGGTGGTGGAGAATGAAGAAGGATATCGTTGCATATATGGCTCGGTGTTTGAATTGTCAGTAGATTAAGTATGAGCATCAGAGGTCTGGTGGTTTGTTCTAGAAGATTGAGATTCCTGAGTGGAAGTGGGAGCGGACCACTATGGACTTCGTTGTTGGACTCCCACGAACTCAAAGAAAGTTCGATACAGTATGGTTTATTATTGATAGGCTGACCAAGTCAGCGCATTTCATTTTTGTGGAAGTCTCCTATTATTCCGAGAGATTAGCTGAAATCTATATTCGGGATATTATTTGTTTCATAGTGTGCCCATTTCTATTATCTCTGATCGAGGTACGCTGTTTACATCACATTTTTGGAGAGCAGTTCATCGAGAGTTGGGCATACATGTTGAGTTGAGCACTAACATATCATCCTCAGACGGACGGGTAGTCCGAGCAGACTATTTAGATATTGGAGGATATGTTTCGATCTTGTGTCATTGACTTTGGAGGCTCGTGGGATCACTTTTTTCCTTTAGCATAGTTTACATACAAAAACAACTACTAGTCGAGTATCTGGATGTCTCCTTACGAGGCTTTATATGGTAGGCGGTTGGATGGTTTAAGCTGGGAGAGGCTCGGTTATTGGGTACGGATCTGGTACATAATACCTTGGACAAGGTCAAGGTTATTAAGGATAGGCTTCATATCGCTCAATCCAGGAAAAAGAGCTATGTCGACTGCAATGTTCTAGATTCGGATTTCATGGTCGGAGAGCGGGTATTGCTACGAGTGTCGCCTTTGAAGAGCGTGATGAGATTTGGGAAGAAGGGCAAGTTTAACCCTACATTCATTGGCCCGTTTGATCCTAGATCGAGTAGGAGAGGTCGGCATACTAAGGCATCGACCTGGGAGTCCTAGGCTGATATGCAGAGCCGTTATCCTCATGTTTTTCCCGAATCAGGTACTTCCTTCTTATGGACGTTCGAGGACCAACGCTTATTTTAGAGGTGGAGAATGTGATGATCCAAAAGGTCATCACTTGTGTTTCAAGTAAATTCAGTGTTCCGAGGTCTAAAAACCTCATTTTTACCTCACCTTGATTTGCTTGCGTGGTCCGGACCTATATCCGACAAGCCATCTATGTGAAATATGAGAAATAGAAATTTCTAGAATTAAAAACTTGATTATGATTGACTTTTGTCAATATTTAAGCAAACAGATCCTAGTCCGTATTCCGACGATCCCGTGAGGTCTGCAGTAAAATATAGGACTTAGGTTTATGCCCGAAAATGAATTCCAAGATCCCAATCCTTAGAAATCTATTTTTGAAAGAAATTATATTACTGAATTATCTAAGAAATGAAGAAAAGAATTAATGTTTGAAACCTCTGTTATCGGGCCCGTATTTTGGTTTTGGAGCTCAGTACAAACTTGTTATAGTATATGAAAGATAACTGTAAAATTCGATGAAAAATGAAGTTTATTTGACGTGAATTGGACTTCTGATTGAAGAGTTATGAACTTTGAGAGTTCTTGATGAAAATGTTGAGTTTTGAGGTTTAATTAATGATTTTACATGTTATTTTGATGATGTGATCGCACGAGTAGATCCATATGATGTTTTTGAGTTAGTATGCACACTTTGTTTGAGTCCAAGGGCTGGGGTGAGTTTCAGGATATCTTAGGCTTAAAACATGGATGTTGCAGGTTTAGAGAAGTGCAAATCTCTGAACCCACCAATGCTGACCGCACTGGATTTGGTGCTGTCCGCGGTGGGGGTTGTGCGGTCGCACTCAATTTTGTGCGGTCCGCACAAGTTCACTGGTCCGACTTCGGAAGCCTGTATCATTTGATCCATAAGGAATTTTGAGACGATTCAAAAATAAAATTTGTAGCCGTTCATGTCTAATTCAATAAAAGTAAAGAAATTATAATTTGGACATTTGTAAAGTAAGCTACGGCCAAAATACTAAAGTATATCACTGCAGTCTACATGGAGAGCTATGCGACCACACTAAATTTTGTGCGGACCGCACAAGGGGTCTGAGAGGGGTATATTTAAATGGGGTTTTCAGTTATTTTTTATTTTTCAAAACCCCAAAAACATAAGAGGCTATTTTTCAAACAATCTTACATCTCCAAAATATTAGTAAGTAATTTCTAACTCATTTTCTTTACACCTTAACTTCTTTTTACAATATTTCATCCTAGAATCTAGGTTTTTCATGGTGGAATTGAGAATTTTGGGAAAAACCTAAGAATATTGAAATTTTGGGAGTTAGACCTTATATTGAGGTCGAACTCAAAATACCAATTATCTATTCAGGCTCGGGGGTGAATGGGTAATTAGGTTTTTGTCCGACTTTCAAGGTTGGACCAAGTGGAGCCGGGTCGATTTTTGACTTTTTGGGAAAAACTTTAGGAAACTTATTTCTATGCATTATAATTGATTCATTTAGCACTTATTAATATTATTAAGTAACTTGTGACAAGATACGAGCGAGTTGGTGGTGGACTCAAGAGGTGAAACGATAGTTGAGGATTCAATTCTGTTCGTGGCATCGAAGTAAGTGTTTGGTCTAACCTTAGCTTGAGGGATTAGGAGTTGAGTCATATTTCTATGTGTTATTTGTTGAGTATGACGTATAGGCATGGTGATGAGTATCTATATGTTGGTGTCAATCATTCCCGTGAGTCTTATATTGTGATTGATGTGACTCATTTTTATATTGTTCATGCTCTATATGATAATTTCTATTGAGGAATATGACTTGTCGAAGTATTATTGTTAATTGAACATCGTAGAGTGTTGGCTAAAGTTCAGAATTTAATTGTTGAACATGGTAGAGCGTTGGCTCAAGTTGAGAATTGAATTGTTGAACATTGTAGAGCATTGGTTCAAGTTGAGAATTGAATTGCTGAATGTTGTAGTGCATTGGATCAAGTTAAAATTGAATTGTTGAACATTATAGAGCATTGGCTCAAGTTATGAAGTAAATGTGAAAGAAGAAAGGAGAGAGAGAATCATGATATTGTCTCCTTTGTCGGGATGTTATTGTTTTCATATTATTTTCCTTGCCGGATTTGATTGTTGTACTATTGTTCCCTTGCTGAAATTTTATTGTAATTTCATTTATTTTCTTTTCCTTATTTCTAGTGATTGCTGTTTGGGTGAGGAAGAGTGTTAAAGCACGAAAGTGATGATGTGTATGATTTTGTGAGGAAGAGTGTAAATTACGAAGGGTGATGTCCTGCCGCACGATGTACAATTCCGTGCCGCTTATATTGATTTTATGGTGAGGATGAGAGTAAAACATGAAGGGTGATGTTGTGCACTTGTCCTTAATTTTTTTATTCTTGCTAATAATTGAGTTATATTATCCTTTACGTTTACTTACTGATTTTCTGTTGTTACTTGATTTTATTTTGATGTTATAGATTCCTTTACCCTATTTGCCTTATGATTGTTGCTTGGGTGAGGAAGAGTGTAAAGCACGAACGGCGATGTCGTGTACTATTTTGGTGAGAGTGTTATAGCACGAAGGTTGATGCCGTGTATAATTTTGGTGAGAGAATGTTAAAGCACGAAGGGTGATGTCATGCACTTGTCTTTGATTTCCTAATTTTTATTGATAGCTTAGTTATGGTTTCTCTACATTTAATTCCTGGTTTTCTGTTGATACTTGTTGTACCCCGCAGCATGATTCCCTCTTTCAAATTTCAATTGAACGGTGGTGTCCTCATATTTATTGATTGTTCTTGTATTATTATTTGATGTCCCCGCAGCAAGTTACCTTCTCCCATGCTTAACTGTACATTACTGTTCTTCTTTTTTATTGTATATGATTTAATTGTATAGGTTTATTTGCTGGTCTGGTCCTAGCCTCGTCGCTACTTCACCGATGTTAGGCTAGGAACTTACCAACACATGGGGTCAGTTGTGCTGATATTATACTCTGCACTCTTTTGTGTAGATCCCAGTGCTATATACTTCAGACCGCAGTGAGATTGTTGTTTCTTGTTCATCAGGCGACCCGAGGTAGTCCTGCAGGCGTCCATAGGCCTTGGCGTCTCCTTCTATCTACTATTCCTATTTCTTTTATGTATTTCCAGAGACAGTGTTGTATTTATTTCTCTCAGACATTTATTTGTAGTACTCCTAGATAGTCTCTGATGTTATGACACTAGTCATGGGAAGATTTGTTATGGATTGGTATTAGCATATAATTAAAACTTTAAAATGCAGCCTTCCGCTTATTCTATTTTGTTGTCATCTAATTGTTTGCTTTTAACTATTATCGGATTTAAAATAAAAATAAGATAAATAGTTCAGTTGGTTGGCTTGCCTAACTTCCAGTAGTATGCGTCATCACGACTCCCGATGGTGTAAAATTCGGGTCGTGACATGTAATGGCATTTATGTTGTTGCCGTTTTGTATAAACAACCATTCTGAAGAGTTTCACCTCTTCAGATTTCACCCAACTTTGGTTATAAATACAAGTCTATTCTGTTTAGAATTTCACTATGATTTTTTGAGTTTCTTCTACATACTTTAGCATAAAAACAAAGCAATAGTAGTGTAATTTGCTACTGAATTTCGTGTTCGCTGAAACACCAGGGTTTGAACTACCACTACACCAGTGTATAATTCATTCTATCCTGAGAGGAAATAATCCATAACCTTGAGTTCTAGGAGTGGATTAAATTCCTTAAGGAAACACTGTGAATTCAGTGAGCTCTAATTGGTTTTCTGTTTATGTTTATTTCTATTTATGTTTATTTATATTTTCAGAATTATTTTACAAATACTGTAGACTAACAAAAACCTCATACGAACAACCATATGTTTAAATTGTAATTATATGCTAAACAATTTATTTATCAGATCAGAGATGTATGGGATTAACTTGCTTTATAACAAATGGTCAAATGGTACTTGGTATATTGAACCGATAAACGGGAAAATGCAAGTAAGGGAATAACCAATTTGAAATAGACCGAATGCAGTTAATATCGGATAAATCCCAAAGGGAGCATAGTCAACTAGAGAAGTCAAGGATTTTCCATCGAAGAACATTCAATGATGAAATATTCACTAACACTAAATGAGCGACTGTTGCGAAAAATATTTGCATTCTTAAATGATCATCAATGACTCTTTTATTATCATATAAGAGGATCTCCTTGTATCTTGCTTTCCAGGTAATGCTATAAATAGCAAGCTCAGCAGTCATTGCAAATGATGAAACTTTATGCATACAAAAGCTCTATTTTATTACTTGCGCTCCCTTTTTAATACTCATTTCGATCCATAACAAGTGACCAATTTAGTTTTTATTTTAGTCCAAAATAAGTGTATATTTATATAATCAAGAAAATATTTAATTTATTTTTTTAAAATTACTCTTATGTATGTATTCCTAAAAAATCTTTTTACTCCTCACATTAAATTATGCTGCAATATTTAATTAAAGATAGTTTAGCTACACTAACTATTTTTGTCTAAAATTTAGTATTTTCGTAATTGATTTATGCAAAGTAAATTGATCACTTATTATAAACTGAAGGGAGTAACTTTGTTTGGCCTTTCTCGTTATTCTCGCTTTTGCTCTCGGAAACACTGCGTTCGAACTTCGGAGTCAGGTTCGTTATCTTCTTCAATTTCAATATTTCCTCATTTTCATATTGTTTGAGCAGTCGACACAGAGTTTAAAAAAAAGACTTTTGAAATTTGTAGGCTTAAAAGAAGAAGGGGTAAAAGGTTTTTGGGGTCATGCTATTTGTGTGGTTATAAATGGTTCTCATTAAGGAATAAAAATGATAAAATAAAGAGTTTATAATTAAATTATTTTTAAATTTAAAAATATATCACTTATTTTGACACAAATTAAAAAGTAAAGTAGCTTATCTCAATTGTAATTTAGATCATTCCTTTTATTCGTAAATTAAGTAATAAATTTAACTGTTATGTTTTGCAGTTAAACAGTAGTACAAATTGCTACGAGATTATGTGGAAAACGAAAAAAGTTGATTTCTTACGTTTTGGTTGCAATTTATTTCAAATTTCCTCTTTTTTGAAACTGGTAACAGAGTTGAAATCCGGGACGGTTTCGTTTCACATTGTTTGAATTTGAATATCATCCATGACTCGCCTTTCTTCTCTTTTTTTATTAAAAAAACTTGTATGACTCAGAGGAACAAAATAATAATAAATGCCGTGCCGTTTGAATTTTCAAGAGCAAAACATAGTACTCGAATTCGAATTCTCGTAATCTCTCGTTCGGGACTGGTCCATTCTAGATTGCATATTCTGTTTTCAAATATTTTTTCAATTAATATATATATATATATATATATATATATATATATATATATATATATATATATATATATATATATATATACACTATCCATTGAGTTTAATCCATTACAACAAGTTATATAGTAGTAGCATTTTCATGTGACTGATTAATGCAAAAACAATCTAATTAGTTACTTCATCCGGTTCAAAATAAGTAATTTTTTAGATGTTTCACACATATTAAGAAATTACTTTTTAGCATTAATTAGTAATAAAATTGACCATTTTAACCTTATTATCTCACATAAACATTTCTAATACATATTCCAATACTATTTACTCTAAGGACAATATAAAAAAAATATTATTAAATTATTCTTGAAAGCTGAAAAATTACTTATTTTGGACCATAAGTAAAATACAAAAAAATTACTTATTTTGAACGGGAGTATTATTAGTTATATGTATGATTGTGATCATCAAAATGTTAAACATAGAGAAATTGTTGATATTATCGCCCGGAAATGATTCCAAGGCCTAAGCCAGCTAGTAAATCAGAGCAGAGACAAATGATACGTGTCAACCAACAAATGCATGCAACCTCAGACACTCACACGTTACCACCATGCACTAACCTATCTCTATATTTACATTCCCTACTCCTCTCTGTTTTTTCACTCTTCATCTCTATCTCTTCTAAATTAAAAAAAAATAAATC
The DNA here is from genome assembly GCA_032618575.1 of Nicotiana noctiflora. Taxonomy (NCBI): domain Eukaryota; kingdom Viridiplantae; phylum Streptophyta; class Magnoliopsida; order Solanales; family Solanaceae; genus Nicotiana; species Nicotiana noctiflora. Next base: position 42,308 of record JASVEL010009752.1, read on the forward strand.
ATCTCCAAAAGTTAAGAAAATGTCTCAGATTCAACCACGCCATGAACAGCACCAGCAGCTGTCACGTCAGGTGGCAAAAACCACCACTGCTGTGACTGTTGGTGGTTCGTTAATGGTTCTGTCTGGCTTAACGCTGGCCGCCACTGTCATTGGCTTAGTTGTGGCCACTCCTTTGCTTGTCATTTTCAGCCCAGTTCTTGTACCAGCTACCATTACCATTTTCATGATCCTTGGTGGGTTATTAGCTGCTGGTGGATTTGGTGCTACTGCTACTTTTGTTTTCTACTGGATGTACAGGTACACACAAAAGCATATCATCAACATGTAGAGACATAATTAGGATTAGAAATTTATGGTTCTGAACTTTGTCACAACCCATAGCTCATCTTATAGTTTCTGTGCACTGCTTGTAATTAAATATTCGTACATATTTGACGAATATTTTATTACAAATAAAGGGTTTAAGAAAAACGTTAGGTTTATCCTAACCTATCTTTTTCGGAATATCGATGGATACGTACGGATCCTCTGGCAGCTGTTTTGGAGAGTCCGCGCAAACATAGATCCCAACCCATAGTTGGACTTGGTCTTTCGTCCGGAAAAAAATGACACATTTCTGAATGTAGTATCAAAATGACTTGAATTTTCTATTTTACCTCCTATCACATTTATACATATCAGAAAATGTAATGTATGTAATGCGTTTAATGCTAAGAATTTAGAAGTTTGAACTCAAAAAATTTTATATGTTGTGACAGGTATACGACTGGGAAGCACCCAATCGGAGCTGATAAGATCGATTACGCGAGAGATAGGCTTGCGCATGCAGCCCATGATATAAAGGAGAAAGCTGAGCAGTTGGGACATCAGGCACAGCAACAAATTAAGGGTACTTAGAATTGAAAGGGGATAGGATTGTTTTTAAGTTTGGGGGACTTTGAGGAACAACTGCTTTTTTTAGGCATTGCACATGCATTATGTACTTTTATATTAATTTGTTTTTTTTTTGTTTTTGAGTTACTTATGTGTTAAGTGTCTCATCTCTTTGTTGTTATGGAGATGTACTGTTGGATTTTGTGGTTGATTTTATTGTAATAACATTTGCTTTTCCCTTAAATGTGTCTTGGTCATTGTTTATTTGTCTTGTCCATTGGAAAAAAGTTCTCACACATAAAAACAAAGGAGAGAAAATGGTAGGGACCGGTTTGGTAGTGAGGGCGAATTTGAGTATGTTTTATTGATACCATTACATGTTGGGGAGAGACGACGACTTAATTGAGGTAAAGGTACAGAGCCATGATTATGTCACCACCTGTGGAATCTCGGGTTGTCATCGCGGCTAACGTCCACTTGATAGGCAAGTTAACATCGGTTAATCAAGTTAAACAATTTAATAATTTAGTAGTTCAAACAAAATACGTAAGTAACGGAAGATCAAAGTTGAAATACTTGAAATAAATTCATAACGTATTGCGGAAAAGTCTGGCCTGGTGTCACAAGACAGCAGAGCGCACACAGCTCTAAGCACCGCTCGGCTGGACTAATATCAGTATTTGCACAAGAACGCCTCTTAAGCACCGCTGGACCAATATCAGTTTTTAAGTGGTGAGCTTAAAGTCGATAAAGTACAAGACACCTACATAAAAACTTCGTGCATATATATATATATATATATATATATATGCAAAACAATAAGAAGAACGATAATATGTTTGTATGGGTCTAAATTTGATCCACCACGGCACCCATTGAAGCATCCATGGGTCTACGGCATCCATGTGTGTACGTCTAGCCGCGACACAAGGAATGGTAGGCAGTGCCAGTCAGGACATTAATAGAAGTAGGGAATATTGTGGTGATGCCTGTGATTGAGAGAATTGTTAGTATATAATGGGGAATGGATGCCTTATGAAGGTGGGCTTTTTCCTTTTTGGGGAAACAGAGGAAAAAGAACTCTTTGTTAAAAAATAATAAAAGAAGAAAGAACAATATTGTAGAGAAAGAGAGAGGAGAAATTTTTATTAAATTTTTGGATGAAATATAATGGAATAGAATACTTTATTTATTGGGAGATGTTGACTTAACAACCAAGTAATAAATCCTAGAATCTCTCTAAATATGGACATTCTATCATAAATAGAATTCTATTTATAACACTCCCCCTGAATGTCTATTCAACAAATAATGTGTCTCGTTAAAACCTTAACTAAAAGAAAACTCAATAGAAAAAAATTCTAGAAAAGGAAAAATAGTACACATGTTTAGAAATGCGCCTGTTGGTTGACTCGTTAAAAACCTTGTAAAGAAAACCCAGTGGGACAAAACCTTGTAAAAGAGTGCAACTCGCATCAAGCCCCCCTGATGAGAGCATCAATTCACATTTCTGAGTCTTTGCATCCCGCTCTTGTACACTAGTTTCTTGAAGGTTGACGTCGGTAGAGATTTTGTGAACAAATCAGCCATATTATCACTTGAACTAATCTTTGCACATTAATATCAATATTCTTTTGAAGATCATGTGTGAAAAATAACTTTGGTGAAATGTGTTTTGTTCAATCTCCTTTTATGAATCCTCCCTTCAAATGCAACAACAACAACAACAACCTAGTATATTCCCGCAAAGTGGGGTCCGGGGAAAACCAAAATGTTACTGATGTTTAATTCTAATTGTTCTTTGCTTGAAAAGAAAAGCAAAGGAAAAGCATCCGACATAAAAGAAAAGAAAACAAAAATAAAAATAAAAACAACATTAGTTACACCAGCATACATCGCATAAATAATTAACTAACTATAAGAGACATATGTACCATAAATAAATCGGCATGCAATAATATTAAAACAGTAGCTACCAGAAATGACTACCATAAGAGAACACAAACTAATCCTCTAAGGGTGGCCCTACCGCGCCTCACCCACCCCGGGAAAAGAGTACGAAAGCTCTAGAAGCCCCTATCCTACAACCGTTATACTGGACCTCCAGGCTGTCCTATCTAGGGTCATGTCCTCGGAAATCCACAACCTGGCCATGTCCTGCCTAATTACCTCTTCCCAGTATCTCTTAGGCCTCCCTCTGCCTCGCTTCACACCGACCACCGCTAGCCGCTCGCAACTCCTCTACGGGGCATCGGGGCTTCTCCTCCGCACATGCCCGAACCAACGAAGCCTCGCCTCTCGCATCTTCTCATCCATTGGGGCCACTCCCACCTTCTCCCGAATAACTTCGTTCCTAATCCTATATAACCTGGTGCGCCCGCACATCCACCTAAGCATCCTCATCTCCGCAACCTTCATCCTCTGAACATGAGATTTCTTCACCGGCCAACACTCCGTCCCATACAGCATGGCAGGTCTAACCACAGCTCTATAAAACTTCCCCTTGAGTTTCTGTGGCACTTTCTTATCACACAAGACTCCTGATGCAAGCCTCCACTTCGACCACCCCGCCGTTATACGGTGAGTGACATCCCCGTCTATCTCTCCGTCCCCCTGGATCACCGATCCCAGGTATCTGAAACTATCCTTCTTGGCTATGGCCTGAGATCCAATCATCACGCTCCCTCCCACTTCGCTCGACTCAGCGCTAAACTTGCACTCCAGGTATTCTGTCTTAGACCTGCTTAGTTTAAACCCCTTAGACTCGAGAGTCCGTCTCCATTCCTCTAGCCTCTCGTTAACACCGACCCTCGTCTCGTCTACCAGGACTATGTCATCAGCAAATAGCATACACCAAGGTACATCCCCTTGAATATGCCGTGTCAAAGCATCCATCACCAAGGCAAACAAGAGGGGGCTAAGCGCGGATCCTCGACGGAGCCCCATAACCACCGAAAAATGGTCTGAGTCGCCGCCCACTGTCCTGACCCTGGACTTAGCTCCATCGTACATGTCCTTGATTACTCTGATGTAGGCTTCCGGCACGCTCTTAGCCTCCGGGCACCTCCATAGTACCTCCCTAGGGACCTTGTCATACGCCTTCTCCAAGTCGATAAACACCATGTGCAGGTCCTTCTTCATATCCCCGAACTGTTCCACCAATCTCCTGACAAGGTGGATAGCTTAGTGGACCGGCCCGGCATAAAATCGAACTGGTTCACAGAAATAGATGTCGACTCCCTCACCCTAACCTCGATCACCCGCTCCCAGACCTTCATGGTGTGGTTTATTAATTTGATGCCCCTATAGTTGTTGCAACACTGGATATCCCCTTTGTTCTTATACAAGGGCACCACTGTACTCCACCTCCACTCCTCCGGCATCCTTTTGGTCCTGAAGATCGCATTGAACAACCCGGTGAGCCACTCCACTCCTGGCTTACCCATTCATTTCCAGAACTCCTACTGGGATTTCGTCTGGCCCGGTCGCTCGACCTCTACTCATCCTACGCAAAGCCCCCACGACCTCTTCCACCCTAATGCGCCTGCATTACCCTAAGTCTCTATGACGCTCCGAATGCCCCAGCTCCCCTAGCTCTATGGTTTGGTCCCCCTCCTCATTGAGAAGGTCTCGGAAGTACGCCTGCCATCTCTGTTTGACTTGAGACTCCCCCACCAGGACTCTACCGTCTTCATCCTTGATGCACCTAACCTGGTCCAGGTCTCGCGCCTTCCTTTCCCTTACTTTGGCTAACCGGAATAACTTCTTGTCCACGCCTTTCTCCCCCAATTCCTCGTACATGCGACCAAAAGCCACATTTTTAGCCTCCGTAACAGCCAATTTCGCTTCCTTCCTTGCCACCTTATAGCTCTCTCTGTTCACCCGCCTTTCTTCCTTGCTTGTGCTCCCTGCCAACTTCGCAAAAGCAACTTTCTTCACCTCTACGTTTCCTCGCACTACGTCGTTCCACCACCAGTCGCCCTGATGTTTGCCTAGACAGCCTTTGGTTACCCCAAGCACATCCCGCGCCGCCTTCCTAACCAGATTCGCCGTCTTTGACCACATTGCGTCTGCTACCCCAGAACTTCTCCAAGCTCCACCCTCGACTAACCTTCTCTCCAGCTCCTCGGCTTTCTTTTTAGTCAAAGCACCCCATCTAATTCGCGGTTGGCCCCGAGAACCCCTCTGCTTCTTCTTCACCCTGATTCCGACATCCATCACTCCCCGAATAACCTTACAGTCCCTGCACAGACCTCTATCGCTCCTTATAAGAAGGGGGTAATCGATTTGAGTCCTCGCCGTCGAGCTTTTGTAGGTGACCAAATGCTCCTCCCTCTTCTAAAATGTCAAGTTAGCAATCAGAAGCTCGGAAGCCCTAACAAACTCCAACAGCGCAGAGCCCCCTCCGTTCCTAACCCCAAGGCCAAAGCCATCATGCACCTCAGCATAACCACTAGCATCTGCCCCAATATGGCCATTAAAGTCCCCTCCAATGACCAACTTCTCAGATCGGGGAATGTCACACCTCCTTTTGGCGCGCCCACTACCCCGGAGGGTAGATGGCGTAAGGGAGTTTTTCCAATTTAAGTGGCAATATTCGAAATGGGATTATTCTATTTATTTCAGAGTCGCCACTTGGAATAAATTAAGGTGTCCCAAGTCACCGATTTATTTAAATCCCGAATCGAGGAAATTTTCGACTTTCCAAATGAAGTCTGCGAACCAAAAATTCTAAGTAAGGAATTTTGTTGACCCGAGGGAAGGTGTTAGGCACCTCCGGGTCCCGTGGTTCTGGCACGGTCGCTTCAATTATTATAAATGGCTAAAAAAATTCCTGATTTTATACATGCTTATAAATTATATGCTCTGATTAAAACTTTGAACCGCTATATTAATTTGAAACCATACCAAAAGAAAGATTAATTACAATATAGACTCAGATTTTAGCAGATAGGTAAATAATAATAAAAAAAAGAAAAAAGCATCCGGATTACTTATTTGAAACCATGCCGATTTAGAGCCACTGTAAAAAAACTAAACTCAAAAATCAATTTGTTTAAAAGCGTATTGTGACGACCCGGCCCGTCGTCACGGGAATTACCACCCCGTTATGTTGTAAATACATGTTTTATAATTTTATATCAGTGTTAGAGTCTATCGGGTGAGTTAGGAGTGATTGGGATTGGAAATAAGGCATATAGCCTTTGTGAAGGAAACTTGAATAAGGAAAGCCAACCCGGAGTTGACTATTTAGCTAGAGGGCTCGGAATCGGATTCTGATGATTCGGTTAGTTCCGGAAGGTGATTTGTGACTTAGGGGAGCGATCGGAATTGAATTTGGAGGCCGGTGTAGAAATAGGCTTGAATTGGCTAAGGTTGAATTTTGGCGAAATCCGAACGGTAGGTGAGATTTTGATCCGGGGGTCGGAATGGAATTCCGACAGTTGCGGTAGCTCCGTTAGGTGATTTTGGATGTGCCTGCAAAATTTCAGGTCATTCGGACGTCGTTTAGTCAGGTTTTTGATTGATTGTGTAATTCGGAATGTTTTAACGAATTTAGGCTTGAATTCGATGTGAATTATGGGTTTTGATGTTATTAGACGTGTTTTGAGGATTGGAACAAGTTCGAATAAGGTATTAAGATGTGTTGGTGTGTTTGGATAAGGTCCCGGGGGCCTCGGGGTGTTTTCGGATGGTAAATCGGGAGAAAAACATGGAAATTGCGGGTTTGAAGAGTTCTGGTTCTGTTGTTTTCGCTCCTGCGGAAATGGGGGCGCAGGAGCGAGCCCGCAGGAGCGGAAAATGAGCGCAGAAGCGCCGGGGTTCGCCGAGGCGGATCCTGGTCCGCATGGGCGGCACCGCGGGAGCGGAAGGTGAGCCGCGAAGCGGTCCGGGCTCGTTAGGGGAGAATCCGCGAGAGCGGAAGACTTATCGCCTAGCGAGTCCGCAGGAGCGGACTCTGATGCGCAGAAGCGGTAAGGCTCGCAGGAGCGGAAGGGGGCTTCGCAGGAGCGGTCTCGCAGGAGCGAGACCTGGGCCGCAGAAGCGAAGCTGGGCGGCTAGGAGTATTTTCGCAGAAGCGACCATTTGGTCGCAGAGGCGGCCTCGCAGAGGCGGATTTTGGTCCGCAGAAGCGGAAATCGCGCCTGTGTTAAAAATAACAGAAGGGTTAAAATTTCATAAGTTGCAAAACATTTGGGGCTCGGTTCTTGAAGGCGAATTGGGCGATTTGGGTGAGTTATTGCTGGGAAATCATCGGGGTTTCGTTTGAGGTAAGTTTTGTGGCTTAATTACATCATTTTAACATGAAATACTTGGTTAAATCCCTGTAAATGGAAGATTAAAGGTGGGTTTGAGCCCTAGGCCTAAATTTAAGAAAAACACTGATTTGAGTGGGCAAATGGAGTCCGATTTTGGTAAATTTTGTATGCCTAGACTCGTATCGAAATGAGGATTCCGAATATGTGATTTTTGTAATTTTTCGACAAGTGTACCAAAAGTCGGGTTTTGACAACTTGTGGGTTTTGAAATAAATTGGGTTATTTCGAATGAATTTCGTGAAATTAGCGTATATTGATGCATTCTCTATGATTTTGAGCGGATTTGGCATCCGAGGAGATTGATTTGCGAGGCAAGCGCAAGGCGGATTGAAGCTTCTACCGGTTCGAGGTGAGTGGTAGTAGTAAATAATGTACTGAGGGTTTGAAACCCCGTACTAGCACTTCACGGTGCTATATTGAGATGAGACACACGTTCTATGACGGGCGTGGTGACATTGTGATTGGGGGTTCGGACTTAGTCCTTCCCGGCTAATAGAATACTGTGTTGTATGACTGTTACTGAGATTATAACTGTACAATTGGGCTAATAGCCATGTTTGGGGCCTTGTGCCGATCTGTAGAGCATTAGGGAACCTATATAGCTAGGTGACCCTTATATCATGTTGGAAACATACACTCAGCCATAGCTCTAGCCGTATAGCATAATATGAGCCCGCACTAGATATGTACATTGAGAGAGATTATCTAGGGTGGAATTCCCTGTTCTAGCTGAGTGGGCCTGAAAGGCCAAGTCTATATTGACTAAGACAGGGTCTAGGACCCACTGTGATATATTATATTGGGCCTGAGATGCCAAACATATATTGATTGGGATAGGGTCGAGGACCCATTATGAGGTATTATATATATATACCTATATTGGATCGGGCTGCACGCGCGCGATAATATACATGTAACATACATGTGGGACGGACGCACGCCGCGGTATTGTTGCGCTTGGGTTGCAGGAGCCCGCTCGGAACCAGTATGCACACATTCTCGGTGAGCACCGGTGTATATGATGGGATCGGGCTGCACGCCGCAGGGAGTATAGAGATATATACATATATATATATATTGGATCGGACCGCACGCCGCGAGTAATATTTGTGTAGATCGGGCTGCACGCCGCAGTATAATAGTGCTTGGGCCTAGGGAGCCCCTCCGAAGTCTGTATACACCCCCAGTTAGCGCCGTCGACATTAAATGGAGCGGGCTGCGCGCCGCAGCGGTATATGTATTGGAGCGGGCTGCACGCCACAGCATTATACTTAATCATATCCTACTATCTACCTAATTACTTATACATTATAGACATAGGTATGTGTCTTTATATGTTGAGATGGCCGTACACCGTAGGGGTACGAGTGAGGGTTGGTTCGGTGTGGAATCTTGTAGAGATAAACGTAGATTGGAGGTTAGAGTACTACTATAGTGATGACGTACCTGTGAGGGTTGCCTTAGAACTGCTAAGTGATAGCACAGGATTTCTTACCTTCAGTTATTATTTATTATTGTTACTCACTGAGTTGAAATATACTCACCCCACTCCCCTGCACTCTCTGTGCAGATCCACAGGTGCCCGAGAGCAGTTGAGACATTGTAGCTGTTGATCCTTGTCTACTTTTGTGGAGATTACGAGGTAGCTGCCAGCGTCCGCAGAGCTTGTTTTCTCCTTCTTTATCATCTTGTTGATTTCCTATTTGCCTAGACTTGGTTGTATTAGGATGCTATTCTGTAGAGGCTCAGTCTCGTGACACCACGATATGGTTGGGACCGTATTTTGTATGTTTTACATTACGTTTATCACCTGATATGATCATTTACTGTTTAAGTTTAATTTATTTAATAATTGGCTGGTTTAAGGGATAATATGGTCGGGCTTGCCTAGCATTGTGTTGGGCGCCATCACGACCGGGGTTTGGGTCGTGACACGTATCCCTTAAAATTATTTCCAATTAAAGAATCGTACCAAATGATGTGTGATTTCCTAGCTTTGACTTATGGCTGGAGATTGAATGAAAAGATGTGAACTAATGGGAAAATTGACCAAAATATACGAAATAGAACTAATTCGCCTTGGTTAATTATTTAGATGTGAGGTTGTCTACTTTGGATTTCGCTATCCTCAATCTGACATTAATTGACGAAATCGAAATTATATGATTAAAGTGACTAACATTGTTATCTAAAAGCATTGTCTAACTTATCTTGCTTGCTTAATTATAAATAGACTTCAAAAGAAAAAGAAAAATCAAAGTAAAAGAAAATTTGAAATGATTCCAAACATCTTATATTAATAGCTAAGCTTTAACCGAACCAACATCTTGAACATGCTTAAACTACTTAATTTTAACAAATTACCTATGTAAAATATCAAAGGGAATCCTAATCCGAATTGGCTAGTTTTACTTACACAAATCCAATCGTATACTAAAAATATAGAAACTAATTGAGCATAAATGAAAACTGATATCTATTTTTATCAATGGTCCAAAATAATCCAAGTTTACAAATACAAGCCTAGCAAGTTTTATTTCAATTCATATATAATGAAAATTTGAGCTAAGTAGACATACGAGACTAATGCACCTTCAATCTTCTAATGAATAACTGTACGATATCTATTTTAACTAACAATCCTTAATAAGTAGTTAAACAAGATTATTTATGTAATGACTTCAACAAAGGATTCAAAGTGGTCTTCCAATTCATTTCCAATTCATTTCTGGTACAAGAATGATCAAGCTCAAAAAGATGTGTACCTGGAATGGAACACAATGAAGCAGGAGAAAAGATCAGCAACAGTACAATAACAGCAGCAAATGACAGCAGTGACACCCAAATTCCAACGAGAGAAACTCGAAGAATCAATGACCAAAACTTGAAGAAACAATGACCAAGAATAACAGGAGGTTCCACGAATGGTGTAAACCAAATAAGGAGTTTAAAGCGAACCAGTGGCAGTTTTCAGAAAAACCAGGCAGCAACAATAGACCAAATCCAGACAAACCAACAGAACCTTTAGTTAACTTGAACTGCTTAAAGCATGGGGAAGGCAAAAGAGACAGACTCGAATTGACTCTGATTTCAAGCAATGAAACAGGTTTATATGAGAGGAAATTGCTTAAAACGGACTTTGAAATCTCTAAACAATCCTTTCAAGAGTTCGCCCAATGATAGCAAGAAGAAAACTTAGGCAGAAAATTGATAGCTAAAAGAGGTTTCAAAACTGAATAGTTCCAGTAAGGTTTTCAAAGTGTGTATTAGCTTAGGAATTTGTTTTGTGTGTGCACCAGAGGTATCTAATACATCCCCACTTTCTGTGAGTCTCCTGCCAGTTTTATAGCCAAACTTAACAGAACTTTACACTTCCTCAATAATCAGATTTACTGCCTTTCTCAGCAAACACGTGGGTACCTTTAACTTTTGAATCATTTTTCCCATGTGAGCTCTCATTTCCAGCTCTTAAGACACTTAACAAAGTTAGCAATGCTCATTATTATCCTGATATTCTCTGATTATTCCACCTTAGTTTGTCTAAGTATGGGACTTTTTGTTTTAAAATTCCAAAGGGCAAAAAATTAAAGGAATATCCTGATGTCCAGCAGGTTCCATCAGTCTTTCCATGTGCAGTGCACTCTTTGATACCTAGCTATTGGCTTTCAAACTCTAAATTAAGACAGCTATATCCAATTTTGTAGCTAACTCATAATCAATCAACAGCCTAATTCAATTTAAACAATGAATTTGGAATCAAATTAACGACTCTAAGTTCTGTTTCAAAGTTCTAACAAACAAACCTACGAATCTAATCGACGACATTCGTATAGTCGATTACAACGCGCATAATCGATAAACAATAGTCGACGAACAAATTATCCAAGACCCTCTCGGCCAGAATAGTTCAAGAATGTAGAATTAGCTGTTTGACGAATTTAAACGAATCAAATTCGTATCTTATAACGCCACATTTACAACAAACAAATCAGAAAACAATCAAATCGACCACATAAAAGGTCCCAAGTAGCTGAAGAAAAACAGAAAAATTTGGAAATATTCGAGAAAAAACAACAACAAATAAAAACAACAAAATAACTAAAATAAAACCGACGAATATAATCAAACAAGAACAGAAAAGGAGAAGGAATACCTCAAAAATAGAGAAAATCGGCAAAGAAACCAACGGGTTTGAGCTTTTGGGGCCAAACGGAACTTAATCGGGGTGTTCTCGGTTGAGAACACCTAGATTAAGGTCTGTTAGACCTCAAATTCCATTGAATTCAATCACAGAAACGCAAAATCTAATTTCTAGGGTTCATACAACATTTTGGGGCTTGACTGGTTTCGGCGCGATTCGAGCCAGGCTAAGGCTGGTAGAGGTATGAGGGAGGTCTAAGGGTGGCGTGGTGTTGATTTGGGGCGATTTGGGGTAAGTTGGGTTTTGGCTCGAATCTTCGATCGAAGATTCGAGAAGATGCAGCTAGATTCGAGCCAAAGGGTTTGTAGATTTGGGTTCGGGGTGTGATGGGGGTTTCATGGTGTTAAAATGGTGGTGTTTGGCCTACCGGAACCGCCGTGAGGCAATTTCCGGCAGGCGGACGGCGGCGTCGGCTGGTCTTTGAGGGAGATGAAGGAATGAAGATGAATAATGGGGTTTGGGGGGTTTGGTATAATTAAATTAGGGATTTAATTAGGACCGTTGGATGGATGAAAACCAACGGTCCAGATTAAAACGGAAATGGGGCGGGTTGCATTGGCCGGGTCAAGGAGACGGATCCGGTGGTTTGGACTGGGCTAAGCTCTTTTTTGTGCCTGGATTTGGCTAATTTTTTGGGCCCTACCCGATTTCCTCCTCTTTTGCTTGATTTTGTTTTCCTTATCTCTTTAATTTAGTTTTCTACTTAAAAACAAAATTTCTAATTACACTACAAAGTCAATTAAATTATAAGAAATACTAATTAAGTTATATTAACAATTAACACACTCAATTTAAACATCAATTAAATATAAATCACACAATTGGGACATTAAATACTAGAAAAGCAGAAATATATATTTTTTTGTGATTTTCCATTTTTGTCAAATAAACTTGACTACTTTCAATTGTAAATTAAATCCTAAGAAGGCAAACGCAATGTATTTTGTATTTTTCTTAATCTAAACAAACAAACATGCACACATAAAAAAAATACAAATAATAAGAAAAATTAACACAGAAATCCACGGATATTACAACGATACAAGAGATGATTTTATTTTGAATTTTTTTTGGAATAATTCTCATGTAGGACAAAAATCACGTGCTCACAGCTGCCCCTCTTTGTGCGTAAACACGAAGAGTTTTTCGTGCAAATAATAATGAGCGAATATGAGCGATTTTTGCCCGTTCGAGCACTCCGTGTGAAGCATTTCGAAAAGATCTTGACCGAGCCTTTGCTTCGGGAGGCCTCCTACATATCCTGGGCTAAACAGGAATCAGGTCAATGTAGTTCGGGAAGTTTTGGTAGCTGGGACTACCGTGAAGTGGCACTTTGCTGTTACTGTTGCTATCGTTGCCGCTGTTGCTGCTTACTGCTTGCTCACCTCCTTATTACACCAAAAGAGAAATTAAAGCTGAACTAGCTATGCTATCAAACTATGAGTTACAAGATTCCTATCTATGATTCTCTTGAAAACTTGATCTTGAATCTTAGCCGATTTGCTGTAGACCTCGATCTGAATCTTGATGCTCAACAAGCTCTACGTGCTTGTTTATTCCTGTAACATTGAGTGAAACGGAGTCGGCGGAGCTTGTTGCTTCAATCAGATTCTGAGCAATCCGCGCTTTTGTTTACTCCAACATTTGGACTCGTTTTCTTTTAATTCTTTCCTTCTTTTCTTCATGCCGGATTGATGTTCCACTCGCAGGTTATCTCGATCCTTGCATCCCGAGGTCAAACCTAATTAGACAACAAAACAAACAAACGAACGAAAATTTTTCTGCCCCAGTTTTGCTAGGAAAATTTCGTGAGTTAGTTGTGACACAGAGAGTGTTTAAAAAGACTCTTTGGTATTGGGTAAGAAAATCATGGTTTCACAAATAAACATTCCACGGCTTTCTGGCCGGGATTTTGAAGAAGAGTTTCACGACTTTCTGGCCGGAATTCAAACAATGTCTAACGGTTTTTGGCCGCTAGACCCTCGGTTTTTGGCCGGGGATAAACTAAATGGCTCCGCAGTTTTCTGACTGGGGAGATCCTCGGTTTTCTGACCGGGGATAAAAGTTTCACGGCTTTCTGGCCGGAATTCAAACAATGTCTAACGGGTTTTTGGCCGCAAGACCCTCGGTTTTTTGGCCGGGGTTAAAACAAATGGCTCCGCAGAGTTTTCTGACTGGGAGATCCTCGGTTTTCTGATCGGGGATAAAAGTTTCGCGGCTTTCCGGCCGGAATTCAAACAATGTCTAACGGTTTTTGGCCGCCAAACCCTCGGTTTTTTGGCCGAGGTTAAAATAAATGGCTCCGCGAGTTTTCGACCGGGAGATCCTCGGTTTTCCGACGGGGGATAAAAGTTTCACGACTTTATGGTCGAAATTCAAACAATGTCTAACGGTTTTTCGCCGCCGGACCCTCGGTTTTTGGCCGGGGTTAAAATAAATGGCTCCGCGAGTTTTTGACTGGGGAGATCCTCGGTTTTCGACCGGGGATAAAAGTTTCACGGCTTTCGGCCGGAATTCAAACAATGTCTAACGGTTTTTGGCCGTCGGACCCTCGGTTTTTGGCCGGGGTTAAAGTAAATGGCTCCGCAGTTTTCTAGCTAGGAGATCCTCAGTTTTCTGACCGGGGATTAAATGTTCCACGTCTTTCTGGCCGGAATTCAAACAATGTCTAACGGTTTTTGGCCGCCGGACCCTCGGTTTTTTGGCCGGGGTTAACATAAATGGCTCCGCAATTTTCTGACTGGGAGATCCTCTTGGTCGGGACTTTGAAGAAGAGTTTCACGGCTTTCCGGCCGGAATTCAAACAATGTCTAACGGTTTTTGGCCGCTAGACTCTCGGTTTTTGGCCGGGGATAAAATAAATGGCTCCGCAGTTTTCTGACTGGGAGATCCTCGGTTTTCTGACCGGGGATAAATGTTCCACGTCTTTCTGGCCGGAATTCAAACAATGTCTAACGGTTTTTGGCCGCCGGACCCTCGGTTTTTTGGCCGGGGTTAACATAAATGGCTCCGCAATTTTCTGACTGGGAGATCCTTGGTTTTCTGACCGGGGATAAAAGTTTCACGGCTTTCCGGCCGGAATTCAAACAATATCTAACGGTTTTTTGGCCGTCAGATCCTCGGTTTTTTGGCCGGGGTTAAAGTAAATGGCTCCGCAGTTTTCTGACTAGGAGATCCTCGGTTTTCTGACCGGGGATAAAAGTTTCACGGCTTTCTCGCCGGAATTCAAACAATATCTAACGGTTTTTGGCCGTCAGATCCTCGGTTTTTTGGCCGGGGTAAAAGTAAATGGCTCCGTAGTTTTTGACTGGGGAGATCCTCGGTTTTCTGACCGGGGATAAAAGTTTCACGGCTTTCCTGGCCGGAATTCAAACAATATCTAACGGTTTTTTGGCCGTCGGATCCTCGGTTTTTTGGCCGGGGTTAAAGTAAATGGCTCCGCAGTTTTTTGGACTGGGGAGATCCTCGGTTTTCTGACCGGGATAAAAGTTTCACGGCTTTCGGCCGGAATTCAAACAATATCTAACGGTTTTTTGGCCGTCGGATCCTCGATTTTTTGGCCGGGGTAAAAGTAAATGGCTCCGCAGTTTTCCGACCGGGAGATCCTCGGTTTTCTGACCGGGGCAGAAGAGTTTTCACGGCTTTACGGCCGGAATTCAAACAATGTCTAACGGTTTTGGCCGTCAGACCTAACGGTTTTTTGGCCGCCGGACCCTCGGTTTTTTGGCCGGGGTAAAAGTAAATGGCTCCGCAGTTTTCCGATCGGGAGATCCTCGGTTTTCGACCGGGGACAAAAGTTTCACGGCTTTACGGCCGGATTCAAACAATATCCGACGGTTTTTTGGCCGTCGGATCCTCGGTTTTGGCCGGGGTTAAAGTAAATGGCTGCGCGGTTTTCGGCCGGGAGATCCTCGATTTTCGACCGGGGATAAAAGTTTCACGGCTTTCGGCCGGAATTCAAATAATATCTATCGGTTTTTTGGCCGCCGGATCCTCGGTTTTTGGCCGGGGTAAAAGTAAATGGCTCCGCGGTTTTCGACTGGGAGATCCTCGGTTTTTGACCGAGGATAAAAGTTTCACGGCTTTACGGCCGGAATTCAAAAGCAATGTCTCACGGCTTTCTAGCGGAGAGACCTCGGTTTTCTGACCGGGGTCCAAACGGATGATTTGATTCTCTTTTTGGAGTTTTCATTTTCTTTTCTTTTATTCTTCCTTTTGGGTCTTTTTTTTAGGTATTTTTTTTAATCATCAACAAATGCATAAGATAGAGCTTTTGGAAAGAAACTTCCCCTTTTATGCGCTTTCCTTGTTCCAGAGCCATTTCAATGCTTGCGTACTCCACTTCCTTGGGTTGTACCTTCTTCTTGCACAATCAAATAGACCTGCTTTCAACAAAGAACATTTTATTAGTTGAAAAAGTGGTTGACTTTTTGGCCTTGATTATTTCATTGCTTGATCTTTGCCCCATTTCCATTGAGAACTTTGCTACCAACTGTCTTTGGGGGTGACTTCTTTTCAAACTGACCGGGTTCATCCTCAGAATTCTTTGAGGACTTGCCTGTGTGGGCTCTATCTTTCTGTCTTGTTCCGTTTTTAAAACCTGTCACGACCCAAACCCTGGTCGTGATGGCGCCCAACACAATGCTAGGCAAGCCCGACCATATTATCCCTTAAACCGGCCAGTTATTAATCAAATTAAACTTAAACAGTAAATGATCATATCAGGTGATAACCGAAACGTAAAACATCCAAAATACGGTCCCAAACATATCGTGGTGTCACGAGACTGAGCCTCTACAGAATAGCATCCTAATACAATCAAGTCTAGGCAAGTAGGAAGTCAACAAGATGATAAAGAAGGAGAAACAAGCTCTGCGGACGCTGGCAGCTACCTCGTAATCTCCGTAAGAGTAGACAAAGATCAGCAGCAACAATATCTCAACTGCTCTCGGGCACCTGTGGATCTGCACAGAAAGTGCAGGGGAGTGGGGTGAGTATATTTCAACTCAGTGAGTAACAATAATAAATAATAACTGAAGGTAAGAACTCCTGTGCTATCACTTAGCAGTTCTAAGGCAACCCTCACAGGTACGTCATCACCATAGTAATACTCAAATCTCCAAACCACATTTATCTCTACAAGATTCCCCGCTGATCCATCCCTCACTCGTACCCCTACGGTGTACGGCCATCTTAATATATATATATAAGGACACATACCTATGTCTATAATGTATAAGTATTTAAGTAGATAGTAGGATATGATTAAATATAATGCTGCGGCGTGCAGCCCGCTCCAATACATATACCGCTGCGGCGCGCAGCCCGCTCCATTTAACGTCGACGACGCTCACTGGGGGTGTATACAGACTTCGGAGGGGCTCCCTAGGCCCAAGCATTATTATACTGCGGCGTGCAGCCCGATCCACACATGTATTACTGCGGCGTGCAGTCCGATCCAATATTTATATGTATATATATTTATACTGCTGCGGCGCGCAGCCCGATCCTATAATATACACCAGTGCTCACTGAGAATGTGTGCAGACTCAGACTCCGAAAATATACACCAGTGCTCACTGAGAATGTGTGCAGACTCAGACTCCGAAGGGGCTCCTACAGCCCAAGCGCAATAATACTGCGGCGTGCAGTCCGTCCCACATGTATATTACATGTATATTACATGCACATTACTGCGGCGTGCAGTCCGATCCAATATATATATACTGCTGCGGCGTGCAGCCCGATCCAATATAGGTATACGTATATAATACCTCATAATGGGTCCTCGACCCTATCCCAGTCAATATGTGCTTGGCCTCTCAGGCCCAATATAATATATCACAGTGGGTCCTAGACCCTGTCTCGGTCAATATAGACTTGGCCTTTCAGGCCCACTCAGCTAGAACAGGGAATTCCACCCTAGATAATCTCTCTCAATGTACACATCTAGTACGGGCTCATATTATGCTATACAGCTAGAGCTACGGCTGAGTGTATGTTTCCAACATGATATAAGGGTCACCTAGCTCTATAGGTTCCCTAATGCTCTACAGATCGGCACAAGGCCCCAAACATGGCCATTAGTCCAATTGTACAGTTATAGTCTCAGTAACAGTCATACAACACAGTATTCTATTAGCCGGGAAGAACTAAGTCCGAACCCCCAATCACAATGTCACCACGCCCGTCATAGAACGCGTGTCTCATCTCAATATAGCACTGTGAAGTGCTAGTACGGGGTTTCAAACCCTCAGTACATTGTTTACTACTACCACTCACCTCGAACCGGTAGAAGCTTCAATCCGCCTTGCGCTTGCCTCGCAAATCAATCTCCTAGGGTGCCAAATCTGCTCAAAACCATAGAGAATGCATCAATATATGCTAACTTCACGAAATTCATTCGAAATAACCCAAATTATATCAAAACCCACAAGTTGTCAAAACCCGACTTTTGGTACACTTGTCAAAAAATTATAAAAGTTACATATTCGGAATCCTCATCTCGATACGAGTCTAGGCATATAAAATTTACCAAAATCGGACTCCATTTGCCCACTCAAATCAGTGTTTTTCTTTAATTTAGGCCTAGGGCTCAAACCCACCTTTAATCTTCCATTTACAGGGATTTAACCAAGGATTTCATGTTAAAATGATGTAATTAAGCCACAAAACTTACCTCCGACGAATCCCCGATGAATTACCAGCAATTCCCGTGAGTTTCTCTCTCTAGAACTCAAAAATGGCGTTTTGGGTTAATGAACCCGTAGCCCCTCTGTTCTGTGATTAAATTCTCTGCCAGACCCATTTGCTCTACGCGATCGCGACTCTACTCACGCGATCGCAATGCTCAAACATTTCGCCCTCACGCGATCGCGATTCTCCTCACGCGATCGCGATGTACAACCATCCGGCCTCACGCGATCGCGTCCCTATTCCTGTGATCGCGCAGCACATTTTTCCCTGGACCCCATTTCTCTTCTACGCGATCGCGTAGATGCTCATGCGATCGCGATGACCACCCGGATAACACTACGCGATCGCGTCCGTTCTCCTGCGATCGCGTTGCTTCTGTTCTTGACCTTACGCGATCGCGTGCCTATCTCTGCGATCGCGAAGGGTAAAATTCTGCTGCACTTATGACAACAAACCAGCTGTCTTCTTTGGCCAAGAATGGTCCGTTTGGACCCCGGATTCATCCCGAGACCCCCGGGACCCCAACGAAAACCACCAACATACTCCAAAACATGATACGAACTTGTTCCAATCATAAAAACACCACACTAAACATCAAAATCACCATTTCTACACGAATTCAAGCCTAAGTTTTCTTCAAAACTTTCAAAACTAACATTCAATCCGAAACCCGATCAAACGATGTCCGAATGACCTGAAAATTTGCAGACACATCCAAAATCACATAACGAAGCTACAGAAATTGTCGGAATTCCATTCCGACCCCCGGATCAAAATATCACCTACCATCCGGATTTCGCTAAAATTCAACCTTCGCCAATTCAAGCCTAAATCTACACCGGACCTCCGAATTCAATTCCGATTGTTCTCCTAAGTCATAAATGATCCCCCGAAACTAGTCGAATCATCAGAATCCGGTTCCGAGCATTCTAACTCAATAGTCAACTCTTTGTTGACTTTCCATATTCAAGTTTTCTTCAAAAAGGTTATATGCCTCATTTTCATTTCAATTCACTCCTAACTTCCCCGATAGACTCTAATACTGATATAAAAGCATGAATTATGTAATTACAACATAACGGGGTGGTAATTCCCGTGACGACGGGCCGGGTCATCACATTCTCCCCAACTTAAACAAACGCTCGTCCTCGAGCGGGTCAAGAAACATACCTGAAGTCTCGAATAGCTGAGGGTATTTGCTCCGCATCTCCTGTTCAACCTCCCAAGTAGCCTCCTCTACGGGTCGACCTCTCCACTGAACCTTAACTGATGCAATCTCCTTCGACCTCAACTTTCTTACTTGGCAACCCAAAATAGCAATAGGCTCCACGTCATAGGATAGATCACCATCAAGCTGAATGGTACTGAAGTCTAATACATGGGACGGATCTCCGATGTACTTCCGGAGCATAGACACATGGAATACTGGATGAACGCTGGATAAGCCGGGTGGCAAGGCTAACTCATATGCCACATCTCCAACTCTCCTGAGTATCTCAAAAGGACCAATGTACCTGGGACTCAACTTCCCTTTCCTCCCGAATCTCATGACACCCTTCATGGGTGAAAACCTTCAGCAATACTCTATCACCAACCATGAAGGACAACTCTCGAACCCTACGGTCCGCATAACTCTTCTAGCGTGACTGTGCTGTGCGAAGCCTCTCCTGAATCAACTTCACTCTATCCAGGGCCTCCTGAGCTAACTCAGTCCCTATCAATCGATCCTCACCAGGCTCAAACCATCCGACGGGAGATCTACACCGTCTGCCATACAATGCCTCGTACGGGGCCATCTGAATACTCGACTGGTAGCTGTTATTGTAGGCAAACTCGGCAAGTGGTAAGAACTCATCCCATGAACCACCAAAGTCAATCACACATGCCCGCAACATATCCTCCAGGATTTGAATAGTGCGCTCAGACTGTCCGTCTGTCTGGGGGTGAAATGCTGTACTCAACTCAACCCTCGTACCCATCTCTCGCTGAAATGCTCTCCAAAATTGAGAAGTGAACTGAGTGCCTCTATCAGATATAATAGACACCGGGACCCCATGCAACCTGACAATCTCCCGAATAAAGATCGATGCCAACCGCTCCGATGAGTAAGTAGTACTAACCGGGATGAAATGTGCGGACTTAGTCAGCCGATCAACAATCACCCATACAGAATCAAACTTCCTCGCTGTCCGAGGAAGCCCAGTAACAAAATCCATGGTGATCCTCTCCCATTTCCACTCGGGAATAACCATACGCCGAAGAACACCGCCCGGTCTCTGATGCTCATATTTGACCTGCTGGCAATTGAGGCACTTAGCTACATGCCTAACAATATCCATCTTCATTCTCCTCCACCAGTAGTGCTGTCTCAAGTCTTGGTACATCTTTGCGGCACCTGGGTGAATAGAGTACCGCGAACCGTGTGCCTCCTCAAGTATCAACTCCCGCAAACCATCAACATTGGGCACGCATATACGGCCCTGCATCCTCAGAACACCATCACTGTCGATAGTCACATCTCTAACATCATTATGCTGCACTCTGTCCTTAAGGACAAGCAAATGTGGGTCATCATACTGTCGCTCCCCGATGCGATCATATAAGGAAGATCGAGAAACAACACAAGCCAACACCCGACTCGGCTCCGAAATATCTAATCTCACTAGCCGATTGGCTAGGGCCTGAACATCATAAGCAAATGGCCTCTCCCCAACTGGGATGAAAGCTAAGCTGCCCATGCTAACCGCCTTCCGACTCGAGGCATCGGCCACCACATTGGCCTTCCCCGGATGATACAAAATAGTGATATCATAGTCCTTAAGCAACTCCAACCACCTCCGCTGTCTCAAATTAAGGTCCTTCTGTCTGAATAAGTGCTGAAGGCTGCGATGATCCGTGTACACCTCGCAGGAGACACCGTACAGGTAATGCCTCCAAATCTTCAAAGCATGAACTATGGCTGCTAGCTCCAAATCATGAACAGGGTAGTTCTTCTCGTGGGGCTTCAACCTGACGAGAAGCATAAGCAATGACCCTACCCTCCTGCATCAACACACAACCAATGCCAACTCCTGAGGCATCACAATATACAGTATAAGAATCTGAAGCTGTCGGTAGAATCAAGACGGGTGCTGTGGTCAGTGCTGTCTTGAGCTTCCGAAAGCTCTCCTCGCACTCCTCGGACCATAAGAAAGGAACACCCTTCTGAGTCAATCTAGTCAAGGGTGAAGCAATAGAAGAGAACCCCTGAACGAATCGGCGATAATACCCTGCCAATCCCAGAAAGCTACGGATCTCAGTAACTGAGGTCGGTCTGGGCCAACTCTGCACTGCCTCGACCTTCCTCGGATCTACCCGAATACCATCACAGGACACCACGTGCCCTAAGAATGCCACGGACTCAAGCCAGAACTCACATTTGGAGAACTTAGCATATAGCTTCTCCTCCCTCAATCTATGCAACACAATACTCAAATGCTGAGCATGCTCCTCCTGACTACGGGAGTAGACTAGAATGTCATCAATGAACACAATCACAAATGAATCCAAATAAGGCTTGAACACACTGTTCATCAGATGCATAAATGCTGCTGGGGCATTGGTCAGCCCAAAAGACATCACAAGAAACTCATAGTGACCATATCTGGTCCGTAATGCAGTCTTCATAATGTCAGACTCTCTAATCTTCAGCTGATGGTAGCCTGAACGAAGATCAATCTTCGAGAACACCCTAGCTCCCTGGAGCCGATCAAATAAATCATCAATACGAGGCAGAGGATACTTATTCTTCATTGTTACTTTGTTTAGCTGCTTGTAGTCAATACACATCCTCATAGATCCGTCCTTCTTCTTAACAAACAGGACCGGTGCACCCCACGGCGACACACTCGGCCGAATGAACCCCTTATCTAGGAGTTCCCGGAGCTGCTCCTTCAATTCCTTCAACTCAGCTGGTGCCATCCGATACGGAGGAATAGAAATAGGCTGAGTGCCTGGCACCAAATCGATACCAAAATCAATATCCCTATCCGGCGGCATGCCCGACAGGTCTGAGGGAAACACATCAGGAAAGTCTCGCACAATGGGAACAGAATCAATACTGGGAGTCTGGGCCTCGACCTCCCGCACAAATGCCAAATAAGAGAGACATCCTTTCCCAACCATTCGTTGGGCCTTGAGGAAAGATATTACCCTGCTAGGTACATACTCAGCCGTGCCTCGCCACTCGATCCTCTGAATGCCCGGCATAGCCAAAGTGACTGTCTTAGCATGACAGTCCAGAATAGCATGACATGGAGATAGCCGGTCCATGCCCAATATAACATCAAAATCAATCATGCTGAGAAGCAACAGGTCTACTCGGGTCTCCAGACCTCCAATAGTGACCAAACAGGACCGGTATACGTGGTCCACAACAATAGTATCCCCTACCGGGGTAGATACATGCACTGGCAGCTCAAGACTCCCTCGGGTCGTGCCCAAATGAGAAGCAAAATATGTAGACACATAGTAATAAGTAGAACCGGGATCAAACAATACTGAGGCATCTCTGTGGCAGACTGAAATAATACCTGTAATGACAGCATCAGAAGCAACGGCCTCAGATCGGCCCTGAAAAGCATAGCATCTAGCCTGTCCGCCTGATCGGCCTCCCCCTCGAGGGCGACCCCTAGCTGTCTGACCCTCACCCCTAGCTGGCGGGGCGGGTGCTGAAGTAGAAGGACCAGATGACGAGGGCTGCCCTCTCTGCTGATAAGATCCGGAAACAAGACGGGGACACTCCCTACGGTGGTGCCCAAACTCTCCGCACTCGTAGCAACTCCCCGGTGCTGGGTACTGAGACTGATAAGGACCTCTGGTGCTGGAGTGACCAGCTGATGAACTAGGCCGAGATGAACCCTGAGCGGATGGGGCCTGTGAAGAACTCTGAGCTGGCATGGCACTGAGAGATGGCTGGCTCTGGTGCGAACCCCTGATAACCCTGTCTAGGAGACCATCTACGACGATCTGAGCGACCCGACTGCGAAGACCTGAAAGAGAGACCTCAGCTCTGCTGACTCTGGCCTCTGGTCTGAGTGCCACTGGAACTAGATGCTCCTCGAGGCCTCTTGTCCTCCCTCTCATCCCGCTCTCTGCGACGATCTGTCTCTATGTCGCGAGCAATATCCACCGCATCCTCAAATGTACGACTCAAAACCCTCTCCCGAGTCATCAGAATACGAATGGGATAAATGAGGCCGTCCACGAAGCGCCCAATCCTCTCTTTGTCGGAATGAACCAACCACGGTGCATATCCGGACAACTCTGTAAACCTGATCTCATACTCTGACACTGACATGTCCCTCTGACGGAGACCCTCAAACTGCCTATGCATCTCCTCTCTCCGAGATCGAGGCACCCATTTCTCCAAAAACATAGTGGAGAACTCCGGCCATGATAGTGGTGTCACACCTCCCTTTTTACTACCCCGAACATGCGTAAGGTGTATAAATAAGCTTGTAGGGCATACCCCGACGCTCAATTACCCGAGATGGATAAAATAACGTAAGGGAAGGAGTTTTTCCAATTTAAGGACAATCGGTTCGGGATATATTTAGAGAGTAATCAGAGTCGCCACTTGGGAATGACAATGGTGTCCCAAGTCACCGGTTGATCCCGAATCCGAGGAACCAAGTACGATAATTGAGCGACCGTGCTAGAACCACGGAACTCGGGAATGCCTAACACCTTCTCCCGGGTTAACAGAATTCCTTATCCGGATTTCTGATTCGCAGACTGTTAAACAGAGTCATTCTTTTCCTCGATTCGGGATTCAACCGGTGACTTGGGACACCATAAATCTCCCAAGTGGCGACTCTGAATTAATTTAATAAATCCCGTTTTGATTGTCCTTTAATTGAAAAAACTCCACTCGCACCCTCGCGGGTCAGCGGAAAAAGGAGGTGTGACAGCAGGTGGTAGTGGTGGTCGTCCTCCACGTCCGGATGATCGAGTTCTCGCCATCTGTGAGAGAATAGAATGTCAAAGTTCGGATCAAGTCAAAAGTAATCGCACGACAAGAATTCCAAGAATTGAAACTTTTCCTGAAAAGGTTTGCAGCCTCCCGAGGATAAGTACAGGCGTCCCCGCACCAATCCACGAGACTCTACCAACCGGCTCATGACTCGCGATACCTGTTAACCTAGGCTCTGATACCAACTTGTCACGACCCAAACCCTGGTCGTGATGGCGCCCAACACAATGCTAGGCAAGCCCGACCATATTATCCCTTAAACCAGACAGTTATTAATCAAATTAAACTTAAACAGTAAATGATCACATCAGGTGATAACCGAAACGTAAAACATACAAAATACGGTCCCAAACATATCGTGGTGTCACGAGACTAAGCCTCTACAGAATAGCATCCTAATACAATCAAGTCTAGGCAAGTAGGAAGTCAACAAGATGATAAAGAAGGAGAAACAAGCTCTGCGGACGTTGGAAGCTACCTCGTAATCTCCGCAAGAGTAGACAAAGATCAGCAGCTACAATATCTCAACTGCTCTCGGGCACCTGTGGATCTGCACAGAAAGTGCAGGGGAGTGGGGTGAGTATATTTCAACTCAGTGAGTAACAATAATAAATAATAACTGAAGGTAAGAACTCCTGTGCTATCACTTAGCAGTTCTAAGGAAACCCTCACAGGTACGTCATCACCATAGTAATACTCAAATCTCCAAACCACATTTATCTCTACAAGATTCCCCGCTGATCCATCCCTCACTCGTACCCCTACGGTGTACGGCCATCTTAATATATATATATATATAAGGACACATACCTATGTCTATAATGTATAAGTATTTAAGTAGATAGTAGGATATGATTAAATATAATGTTGCGGCGTGCAGCCCGCTCCAATACATATACCGCTGTGGCGCGCAGCCCGCTCCATTTAATGTCGACGGCGCTCACTGGGGGTGTATACAGACTTCGGAGGGGCTCCCTAGGCCCAAGCATTATTATAATGCGGCGTGCAGCCCGATCCACACATGTATTGCTGCGGCGTGCAGTCCGATCCAATATATATATATATATATATATATATATATATTTATTTATTTATTTATACTGCTGCGGCGCGCAGCCCGATCCTATAATATACACCAGTGCTCACTGAGAATGTGTGCAGACTCAGACTCCGAAGGGGCTCCTACAGCCCAAGCGCAATAATACTGCGGCGTGCGGTCCGTCCCACATGTATATTACATGTATATTACATGCACATTACTGCGGCGTGCAGTCCGATCCAATATATATATACTGCTGCGGCGTGCAACCCGATCCAATATAGGTATACGTATATAATACCTCATAATGGGTCCTCGACCCTATCCCAGTCAATATATACTTGGACTCTCAGGCCCAATATAATATATCACATTGGGTCTTTGACCCTGTCTCGATCAATATAGACTTGGCCTTTCAGGCCCACTCAGCTAGAACGGGAAATTCCACCCTAGATAAGCTTTCTCAATGTACACATCTAGTACGGGCTCATATTATGCTATACAGCTAGAGCTACGGCTGAGTGTATGTTTCCAACATGATATAAGGGTCACCTAGCTCTATAGGTTCCCTAATGCTCTACAGATCGGCACAAGGCCCCAAACATGGCCATTAGCCCAATTGTACAGTTATAGTCTCAGTAACAGCGATACAACACAATATTCTATTAGCCGGGAAGGACTAAGTCCGAACCCCCAATCACAATGTCACCACGCCCGTCATAGAACGCGTGTCTCATCTCAATATAGCATTGTGAAGTGCTAGTACGGGGTTTCAAACCCTCGGTACATTGTTTACTACTACCACTCACCTCGAACCGGTAGAAGCTTCAATCCGCCTTGCGCTTGCCTCGCAAATCAATCTCCTCGGGTGCCAAATCTGCTCAAAATCATAGAGAATGCATCAATATATGCTAACTTCACGAAATTCATTCGAAATAACCAAAATTATATCAAAACCCACAAGTTGTCAAAACCCGACTTTTGGTACACTTGTCGAAAAATTATAAAAGTTACATATTCGGAATCCTCATCTCGATACGAGTCTAGGCATATAAAATTTACCAAAATCGGACTCCATTTGCCCACTCAAATCGGTGTTTTTCTTTAATTTAGGCCTAGGGCTCAAACCCACCTTTAATCTTCCATTTACAGGGATTTAACCAAGGATTTCATATTAAAATGATGTAATTAAGCCACAAAACTTACCTCCGACGAATCCCCGATGAATTACCAGCAATTCCCGTGAGTTTCTCTCTCTAGAACTCAAAAATGGCGTTTTGGGTTAATGAACCCGTAGCCCCTCTGTTCTGTGATTAAATTCTCTGCCAGACCCGTTTTGGGTTAATGAACCCGTAGCACATTTTTCCCTGGACCCCATTTCTCTTCTACGCGATCGCGTAGATGCTCATGCGATCGCGATGACCACCCGGATAACACTACGCGATCGCATCCGTGCTCCTGCGATCGCGTTGCTTCTGTTCTTGACCTTACGCCATCGCGTGCCTATCTCTGCGATCGCGAAGGGTAAAATTCTGCTGCACTTATGACAGCAAACCAGCTCTCTTCTTTGGCCAAGAATGGTCCGTTTGGACCCCGGATTCATCCCGAGACCCCCGGGACCCCAACGAAAACCACCAACATACTCCAAAACATGATACGAACTTGTTCCAATCATAAAAACACCACACTAAACATCAAAATCACCATTTTTACACGAATTCAAGCCTAAGTTTTCTTCAAAACTTTCAAAACTAACATTCAATCCAAAACCCGATCAAATGATGTCCGAATGACCTGAAAATTTGCAGACACATCCAAAATCACATAACGAAGCTACAGAAATTGTCAGAATTCCATTCCGACCCCGGATCAAAATATCACCTACCATCCGGATTTCGCTAAAATTCAACCTTCGCCAATTCAAGCCTAAATCTACACCGGACCTCCGAATTCAATTCCGATTGTTCTCCTAAGTCATAAATGATCCCCCGAAACTAGTCGAATCATCAGAATCCGGTTCCGAGCATTCTAACTCAATAGTCAACTCTTTGTTGACTTTCCATATTCAAGTTTTCTTCAAAAAGGTTATATGCCTCATTTTCATTTCAATTCACTCCTAACTTCCCCGATAGACTCTAATACTGATATAAAAGCATGAATTATGTAATTACAATATAACGGGGTGGTAATTCCCGTGACGACAGGCCGGGTCGTTACAAAACCTTAGCCTTTGATTTCCTTTTCCTTCTTAATGTCCTTTCCTTTGCAAATGATCGACCATCATGATCAGTCGGGATTGGATCAATACACCACTGAGGCTGGGTATCTTTCTTTGCCTTTTTACCAAACGGAATCCTGTAAAACTGGTCCCGCCGCCTTTCTTTGTAATAGTTTCAGAATTAAAATTAAACCGAAAGGGATTCAAAGAATAACTATACAAAAAGCAAGGAAATGAGTTTAAAGAGAAGCGGCCCTTTCGGGGAAAAAGAAGGACTTATCTGGGATGCATGCTGACTCCAAATAAACATGACATGCTTCTTGGACTGGACGCCTGACCCACATAAACTTTCCAACTTCTTATGAACCCATTGATTCGCAATTTCAAACCAGGGATCCTTGCCAAAATTCTTTTAGCGAAGGGATGTCTTCTTTTTGGTCGGCGACGCCCTTTGCGGGTTTTTGCCAATCGACCTTTCTCGTTTCTCTTCTCACTGTCGCCCGAGAGTGCTCTTCGTGAGTTTTCACTAAACGGACTCTCTCATTTTTAGCTTCTCCAACTGCCATCGCCTTATGGTGCCCGAAGGTTTTCACCGATAAAACTCTCTCATTTTGTTTCTCTCATTTCAGGCTGTGTCAGATTTCCGTCAATGACATTCTTCACTTCCTTGCTTTTGCCAATTGATCTGAAGGATTTGAACAAGGTTTTTGGGTAAAAAGGAAATTGAATGGAATTACAACTCTGGAACCATCTTGACGGATCTAAACTGAACAGTCATATCATCTGCCCAGTTTCAATTTTTGGGGAAATTGGGATTTTTTTTGTTTTGGTGTGACTGAACCTCAGGGAGAGGTTGCCTACGTATCCTTTCGGAATCAAGTCAGAACGTAGTTCAGGTGGTGATAATTTTTGTTTTTATTTTATTTTATTTTTCTTTCATATATATATATATATACATATATATTTTTTTTCCCTTTTTTCAATTTTTTTTTATTTCGGGATCCAAAGAGGGTGAACAAAGAAACATAAACGGCTCAAAGGGTTTTACAAAGGATTTATAGTGTTTGGGGTAGCAAGAAAGAAAGCCTTCGTCATCTCAATTATACAAAAGCCAACGTCGCAAGAAGTCCTGACATAGTACCTTTATACTGTATCTGTGTTGACTGTCGTTTTAAGATTATTTCCTTCAATGTCTCCCAGATACAGTGTCCCTCTCAGTGATATTTTCCGGATGATGTATGGATCCTTCTGATTAGGAGCGAAATTTTCCTTTTGTTTCTTGATAATGAGGAGGAATGCGCCTTAACGTCGGTTGTTCTATTTCGAGATTCCTGGGCCGCACTTTCTTTTTGCAAGTATGGGCCATCCTTTATTGGGATAACTACTCGGGTATTCCTTGAGTACAACACAACCCTTTTTGTATGCAAACCAATTTCCTTCAGTTATTCCAATTTATTGTTTCATTTCCTCAAAAATAAACTTTTGTGCATTTCAACTCTCGATTCATTATTCTGAAGTCTGGCAGTGTTTTAGGATCTAGGCATGAAGTCCGCAAGCATGTCATGTTATTTAAAGCTGCATGATTTGAACTAAAGAGAAGAGAAAAAGAAAACTAAAACAAATCTGAAAGAATAAAAAATAACAAAAGAAAAGGAAACGGACGATGAAATATTAATTTCATTTCTTGAAATCGAAAAGATAAACAAGGTTCACATTCGGAAATTTAAAGACAAAAACTAAAAGAAATATCCAATTTACACCCTGAACTACTCTGGATAGAGAAAAATACGGCAGGACAAGTTTACTGGGTTCCCGCCTGATCGGGGATGGCCTAGCCTTTCAGTTTGGGAGTTTAGTGTCTGATCCCATCTCAACGGTGATAGTCCCTTTCCCTGGCTCGACCATGTGGGTATCGCAGAGCTTTGCCTCATGTTTTCCTTCACTCTCTTCAGTCATGGAATCCTCATTATCTTTCTCTTCACGGTCCTTAAGATTTTGCGGTACGCGTCCAACAAACACTGGCTCATTCAGCTGTGGTGTCTTAATCGCCTCCCATGCCACATAGGCTCGCTTAGGTGCACCAATTTCCCTTTCTGGTTCTAACTCAGTGATTTTACTCTTCTTTTCCCCTTTCTCTTGTTTCGGGGCTACCTTGGGCTTCCTTTGTACGTCAGCAATAGCAATTATGGCCTTAAGCGCTGGATCGAATTCTTCGTCTTCACAAATCATCCCAACTATCGGCCCGTTATTGTGAGCAGGCAGTGGATTATTGGTCACATTTGGGACATCCTCATCCTTCAACACAATCTTCCCTTGCTCTATTAAATACTCCACCGCTTGTTTCAAAGTCCAACAGTCATTAGTATGGTGGCCCTCTGCCTCTGAATGATATGCACATCTGACACCAGCTTTGTAGGAAGGCGATGCCGGGTTTTGTCTATTCTGAGGAACCGGCTGCAGTAGACCCATTTGGACAGGTTTCGGGAATAAATTAGAGTAAGATTCACCAATTGGGGTAAAGTTTGATTTCTTTGGCTGTTCCCAAGGACGGAAGTTATTCTGCGGAGGTCGAGGATTATAGTGGTTCTGGTGGGGAGGCTGATTTCTTGGAAACAGAGCTTGGTTTCTACTGACATGCTGTTGCGGTTGCGCAAAAGTTTGAGCATTCATGACCGCGTATGGTTGAGGGATATAGGACATTTCCTGAGCAGAGTAATAATGCTGGGGGGTTTTTTCTGGAAAGAAGGATCTAGGAGCGTGGTGTCTTCTATCACCCGAAGTTGCCATGGATGTTTCCTCTTTCATCCTACCCTTTGATATTCCTCCAGACCCTCCTTGGATTGCTTGGAAGGTCGCTCGAATGGATGCCTGACTCAAAATCCTCCCCGTCTTTAAACCGTTTTCTACCATTTCCCCAATCTTGATCGCCTCTGCGAAAGGCTTTCCCATTGCTGAGAGCATGTTCTGGAAATAGTCTGGTTCCTGAGCCCGGAGGAAAGTAGTGACCATTTCTATTTCGTCCATAGGGTGTTTCACCCTGGATGCTTGCTCTCGCCATTTAATGGAATATTCTTTGAAGCTTTCGGAGGGCTTCTTCTTTAAGTTCGATAAGGAATTCCTGTCTGGCGCAATATCGATGTTGTATTGGAACTGTTTCACAAAATCTCTGGCCAAATCATCCCAGATGTGCCATCGAGATATGTCTTGATCCATGTACCATTCTGAGGCTATCCCTATCAAGCTTTCTCCGAAATATGCCATCAGCAATTCTTCCATGCCACCGGCACCTCGCAATTGATTGCAGTACTTCTTTAGATGAGCAATAGGGTCGCCATGCCCGTCATACTTTTCAAACTTCGGTGTCTTAAAGCCTGACGTCAAATGGACATGTGGGAACATGCACAAATCTGCGTATGAAACACTCTTCTGTCCGCCTAGACCTTGCATGTTTTTCAAACTTTGTTCCAAGCTGCTCATTCTTCTTGCCATTTCGTCCCGTTCGGGAGCTTTTGGATTTCGGCTTGGCATGAGCTGAGGATAGACATTGGCGGCAAACTGGGTAGGATCCCGTGGAAGGGGTGGTGCTAGGAATTTAAAAGAAGAGGAATCAAAGAAAGGAGTATGCGTGTCGGGATGCGTCGTGATTGGAACGGGCAAACCAATGGATGTTCTTGCAGATGTGTCTAATGCTGTCACCCGAGGATAGGAAGTGGAGGGTGATTCAGAGAGGGTTGTGACATTAGAATACCCAAACAGAGTAGGTGAGTAATTGGTGGGAGTATTAGAAATCCCACTTGACCTGAGGAATAGTTCGGGGAACCCAGGGATCAGACTTGGGGGCTCTTTCCCGTTATTCCAATCATCCAACATCTCCAGCATGCGACAGCGCAAAATCCTATTTTCTTCAGCAGCTGCTGACTCAGTAGCCGGAATGGCTGACACAGAACTCTCTTCCAAAACGGGAACGGTTGATAGGGGGATTTCTGAAGACATGTTGGCACTTCTTTTGGACCTTGTGAAATAAAGATGGATACTTTCTTTTGATTTAGCAACGGGTTGCTGAACTTTTCCTTTGGACCTCGTGAAGTATGAATGTGAGGCCAGAGTACCACAAAATCAACCACCCTTTTCTAAAACCTGGAGTTTGGCAAACAAACGGTTAGTCCGAAACAACATAACGGATAAGTAATCTCACGTTGGGTGTGATGCACTTATACAGTTGATCGTGTTGCTACTTGTAATCGATTGTAATGCGTTATTCCGGCTTATACTTCCCCTTGCTTTCATCTTCTTCCCTTCTTTATCAATTTCTTTTTACACTTTTTTTTCGTTTTTTTTTTAAGTGATGGTCGAATCTTATGTGGATTGCTTACGTATCATGTCCCCGCATGAATCAGACCGGGCGTAGTTCGGAAAACCGGGAATTGAGTAAATCAACTAATTCTTGAAAGAAATGCTTTAAGAGAAAAAAGGAAAATATATTCATATTTTTGCTTATTTTTTTTATTTTTTATTTTTTGCTTTTTGTTTTGCTTTAGAAAGACTTCTAAAAATAAAAATTTATTTGCTTTGGAGTAAAATCCATATTTTAAATTTTGATTTTTATTGATTTTTCTTTTTATTTCATGAAAAGCAGTAGAAAGAACGAAACCTATTTTTTTAGTTTTTTTTTTTTTGAACTATTTTTACTCTTTTTTTTTTTGAATTTTCTAAAGAAAGATTTTAATGAAGGAACTAAACGAGAGATTTTTTTTTTTGATTTTTTGATTTTGTTTTTTTAAAAAAAATTGTCGGAACCGATGAGGTTTTCCTACGTATCTCACATCCGATGAGAATCAGACCCGCGTAGTTCGGATACGAGAGGACAATAATAATAAAACATTTTTTTTACAAGGAATTTTTAATTTTCACAATAAAACAAACTTGATTACAAAGTTTTAAAAACTAGCCATACTAACAGATTTTGATGAAAAGAAATACTTACAGACTTGAAAATCAAACACCATATGATCTAATCAAAAGAAATATAAATTAAGAAAAAAAAACTAGCAGATTAACTCCCTGTTTGACGATTTCAACCAAATGGCTATTTCTGCAAACGTGGCCCCTTCTCAACTCCATATGAATTTTGAGGTCGGAAAGGATTTCTTTACAAACTTGTCCATTCTTTTAACGAAGACAAACTTTCGACAACTGAAAGATGCTATAAGGCTATCTCGGCAAGAACGGTTTAAAATACCGCCGAAACTAGCTTGGCTTATTTTGACCAAAAATTCAAGCATTTACTTTCCACTGATTCTTTTCTCATATTTTTTTTTTCAAATTAAAATAAAAGACATGGTTTTGCAGACACGACCTTTTAGCACCTCGGGGACGAGGATTTTAAGGTTGTGTTTAGCTAATTGACCAAAAATCCTAAAAATGATCAAAAGTGGCCGTTTATGCAAAGTCAGCCTTTCGGCGTCCCTCTCCGGAACATTCGACTATTTTTGGCAAAAGAGGCATCACCTGACTTATTTATGACAAAAATTAAAATTTAGATATATATTTTTTTTCTTTTTATTAAAACAAAAAAATATGGTATTGCAAATACGGCCTTTCAGCGCCTCGGGGACGAAGATTATAAGGCTGTGAGGGTCAATCGACCAAAAATCTACAAAATAACCCAAAAGTGGCCGTTTATGCAAAGTCAACCTTCTCGCGTCCCTTTCGGGTACATTCGGCTGTTTTAGAAAACGGCATCACTCAACATATTTACAACGAAAAAATCAATTTCGATATTTTTGGTTATTTTTGGAAAAGGGGAGGTTGGACCCGATGAAGGTTGCCTACGTATCTCACCATGTGAGAATCAAACCAGCGTAGTTCGGTCATAAAAGAACTAAATTATTTTAAGAAAAGAAAACAAACTATTTTTAAACAGCATTTCTAAAACCAATTATTTTCAGAGAAACTATCCTATCTTCAACAAAATTTATCGAAAATTATTTTTTAAAGGAACTAAGAAAATTTATTTGCATTTTTTTTTTTTTGCATTTTCAAAAATTATTTTCAAAGAAACTAAACTATTTTTCGTAAAATTAAGAAAATTTACTTGGGATTTTTTTTTTATTATTTTTTTTTCAAAAATTTTCAAAGAAACTAACTATTTAAAATTAACAAAATTTTATTCGGAGGTTCTTTTGTTTTTTTTTTCATTTTCAAAAATTATTTTCCAAGAAAAGCATCTCGTTTTCCATTCGATTGACACCTTCCACTTCTTACCCTTTTTTTTTTTAAACAACCAACCGGTCAGCATGTAAGATCGAAACAAATAAATGCACAGAGAAAGATGCAACAAGTTGGTCTTTTGTTTCAGGTACACCTGTCCTAGACAAGCCCAACCCCTGTGTTGAGCCTCCTAAGTCAAATATGCACATGATGCAAATAAACGTTCCTATCGGGGATCCGGCATAAGGTTTCGTTATTCTAAGTCATCATCATATTAGGAAAGGTGTCTAGACTGGCTTTACCCGAGCGGACAACTCGAGCCGGAGAGTGTTAGTGCACCGGTAGCATGGCTTTCCGGCTTAATTGACAAAACTCTCCGCCTAAACATGTGTGACTACAAAATTCTTCACCGGGTGCCAAGCACCACAGCTATCTTGAGAAAAACGGGCTATGTCCAGCAAATACCCGATATTATATTTCAAAAGACTCAGAAGATGAAAAATGGGTACGGCACAATTTATATACAATTCACAAAATATCAAAGCGGTAAAAACTAAATTTAGCAAATTAATACAAACATATAATAAAATCAGATAATAAATAAGTCAAATACAACAATTATTCAAAGCTCGAATTCTTAAACCCTGAACCAGTGGTTCTGGGTTTGTTTCCCCAGCAGAGTCGCCAGAGCTGTCACACCTCCTTTTGGCGTGCCCGCTACCCCGGGTGGTAGAAGCGTAAGGGAGTTTTTCCAATTTAAGTGACAATGTTCGAAACGGGATTATTCTATTTATTTCAGAGTCACCATTTGGAATAAATTAAGGTGTCCCAAGTCACCGATTTATTTAAATCCCGAATCGAGGAAATTTTCGACTTTCCAAATGAAGTCTGCGAACCAGAAATTCTAAGTAAGGAATTCTGTTGACCCGAGGGAAGGTGTTAGGCACCCCCGGGTCCCGTGGTTCTGGTACGGTCGCTTCAATTATTATAAATGGCTAAAAAAATTCCTGATTTTATACATGCTTATAAATTAAATGCTCTGATTAAAACTTTGAACCGCTATATTAATTTGAAACCATACCAAAAGAAAGATTAATTACAATATAGACTCAGATTTTAGCAGATAGGTAAATAATAATAAAAAAAAGAAAAAAGCATCCGGATTACTTATTTGAAACCATGCCGATTTAGAGCCATTGTAAAAAAACTAAACTCAAAAATCAATTTGTTTAAAAGCGTATCCCTTAAAATTATTTCCAATTAAAGAATCGTGCCAAATGATGTGTGATTTCCTAGCTTTGACTTATGGCCGGAGATTGAACGAAAAGATGTGAACTAATGGGAAAATTGACCAAAATATACGAAATAGAACTAATTCGCCTTGGTTAATTATTTAGACGTGAGATTGTCTACTTTGGATTTCGCTATCCTCAATCTGATATTAATTGACGAAATCGAAATTATATGATTAAAGTGACTAACATTGTTATCTAAAAGCATTGTCTAACTTATCTTGCTTGCTTAATTATAAATAGACCTCAAAAGAAAAAGAAAAATCAAAGTAAAAGAAAATTTGAAATGATTCCAAACATCTTATATTAATAGCTAAGCTTTAACCGAACCAACATCTTGAACATGCTTAAACTACTTAACTTTAACAAATTACCTATGTAAAATATCAAAGGGAATCCTAATCCGAATTGACTAGTTTTACTTACACAAATCCAATCGTATACTAAAAATATAGAAACTAATTGAGCATAAATGAAAACTGATATCTATTTTTATCAATGGTCCAAAATAATCCAAGTTTACAAATACAAGCCTAGCAAGTTTTATTTCAATTCATATATAATGAAAATATGAGCTAAGTCGACATACGAGACTAATGCACCTTCAATCTTCTAATGAATAACTGTACGATATCTATTTTAACTAACAATCCTTAATAAGTAGTTAAACAAGATTATTTATGTAATGACTTCAACAAAGGATTCAAAGTGGTCTTCCAATTCATTTCCAATTCATTTCTAGTACAAGAATGATCAAGCTCAAAAAGATGTGTACCTGGAATGGAACACAATGAAGCAGGAGAAAAGATCAGCAGCAGTACAATAACAGCAGCAAATGATAGCAGTGACACCCAAATTCCAACGAGAGAAACTCGAAGAATCAATGACCAAAACTCGAAGAAACAATGACCAAGAATAACAAGAGGTTCCAGGAATGGTGTAAACCAAATAAGGAGTTTAAAGCGAACCAGTGGCAGTTTTCAGAAAAACCAGGCAGCAACAATAGACCAAATCCAGACAAACCAACAGAACCTTTAGTTAACTTGAACTGCTTAAAGCATGGGGAAGGCAAAAGAGACAGACTCGAATTGACTCTGATTTCAAGCAATGAAACAGGTTTATATGAGAGGAAATTGCTTAAAACGGACTTTGAAATCTCTAAACAATCCTTTCAAGAGTTCTCCCAATGATAGCAAGAAGAAAACTTAGGCAGAAAATTGATAGCTAAAAGAGGTTTCAAAACTGAATAGTTCCAGTAAGGTTTTCAAAGTGTGTATTAGCTTAGGAATTTGTTCTGTGTGTGCACCAGAGGTATCTAATACATCCCCTCTCTCTGTGAGTCTCCTGCCAGTTTTATAGCCAAACTTAACAGAACTTTACACTTTCTCAATAATCAGATTTACTGCCTTTCTCAGCAAACACATGGGTACCTTTAACTTTTGAATCATTTTTCCCATGTGAGCTCTCATTTCCAGCTCTTAAGACACTTAACAAAGTTAGCAATGCTCATTATTATCCTGATATTCTCTGATTATTCCACCCTGGTTTTTCTAAGTATGGGACTTTTTGTTTTAAAATTCCAAAAGGCAAAAAATTAAAGGAATATCCTGCTGTCCAGCAGGTTCCATCAGTCTTTCCATGTGCAGTGCACTCTTTGATACCTAGCTAATGGCTTTCAAACTCTAAATTAAGACAGCTATATCCAATTTTGTAGCTAACTCATAATTAATCAACAGCCTAATTCAATTTAAACAATGAATTTGGAATCAAATTAACGACTCTAAGTTCTGTTTCAAAGTTCTAACAAACAAACCTACGAATCTAATCGACGACATTCGTATAGTCGATTACAACGCGCATAATCGATAAACAATAGTCGACGAACAAATTATCCAAGACCCTCTCGGCCAGAATAGTTCAGAATGTAGAATTAGCTATTTGACGAATTTAAACGAATCGAATTCGTATCTTATAACGCCACATTTACAACAAACAAATCAGAAAACAATCAAATCGACCACATAAAAAGTCCCAAGTAGATGAAGAAAAACAGAAAAATTTGGAAATATTCGAGAAAAACCAACAACAAATAAAAACAACAAAATAATTAAAATAAAACCGACGAATATAATCAAACAAGAACAGAAAAGGAGAAGGAATACCTCAAAAATAGAGAAAATCGGCAAAGAAACCAACGGGTTTGAGCTTTTGGGGCCAAACGGAACTTAATCGGGGTGTTCTCGGTTGAGAACACCTAGATTAAGGTCTGTTAGACCTCAAATTCCATTGAATTCAATCACAGAAACCCAAAATCTAATTTCTAGGGTTCATACAACATTTTTGGGCTTGACTGGTTCCGGCGCGATTCGAGCCAGGCTAAGGCTGGTAGAGGTATGAGGGAGGTCTAAGGGTGGCGTGGTGTTGATTTGGGGCGATTTGGGGTAAGTTGGGTTTTGGCTCGAATCTTCGATCGAAGATTCGAGATGATGCAGCTAGATTCGAGCCAAAGGGTTTGTAGATTTGGGTTCGGGGTGTGATGGGGGTTTTATGGTGTTAAAATGGTGGTGTTTGGCCTACCGGAACCGCCGTGAGGCGATTTCCGGCAGGCGGAGGGCGGTTGTGGGACGACGGCGTCGGCTGGTCTTTGAGGGAGATGAAGGAATGAAGATGAATAATGGGGTTTGGGGGGTTTGGAATAATTAAATTAGGGATTTAATTAGGACCGTTGGATGGATGAAAACCAACGGTCCAGATTAAAACGGAAATGGGGCGGGTTGCATTGGCCGGGTCAGGGAGATGGATCCGGTGGTTTGGACTGGGCTAAGCTCTTTTTTGGGCCTGGATTTGGCTAATTTTTTGGGCCCTACCCGATTTCCTCCTCTTTTGCTTGATTTTTTTTCCTTATCTCTTTAATTTAGTTTCTACTTAAAAACAAAATTTCTAATTACACTACAAAGTCAATTAAATTATAAGAAATACTAATTAAGTTATATTAACAATTAACACACTCAATTTAAACATCAATTAAATATAAATCACACAATTGGGACATTAAATACTAGAAAAGCAGAAATATATATTTTTTTGTGATTTTCCATTTTTGTCAAATAAACTTGACTACTTTCAATTGTAAATTAAATCCGAAGAAGGCAAACGCAATGTATTTTGTATTTTTCTTAATCTAAACAAACAAACATGCACACATAAAAAAATACAAATAATAAGAAAAATTAACACAGAAATCCACGGATATTACAACGATACAAGAGATGATTTTATTTTAAATTTGTTTTTTGGAATAATTCTTATGTAGGGCAAAAATCACGTGCTCACAGGGAATACTATGCACCAACTCATCCAAGTCGTCCCAAAAACGCCTCTTGACCTCCTCATCTAAGCCCGCATGCGGTGCGTAGGCACTGATGTCATTGAGGATGCAACCCCCGATAACCAACTTAATAGACATCAACCTATCGTTCGCTCGCCTAATCTCCACCACGGACTCCCTAAGGTCCTTATTCACCAGGATGCCCACTCCATTCTTGCCCCTCACGACCCCAGAGTACCACAACTTAAACTCGTCAACATCCCGCACCTTCGTCCCTTTACACCTAGTCTCCTGAACACAGGCTATGTTGATCCTCCTCTTCTGAAGAATCTTCGCCAACTCAACGGACTTACCCGTCAGAGTACCTATGTTCCACGACCCGATCCTTAACCTATGTGCGTCCGCTACCCTCTTCTCACCCTTACCTCCCTCCCTACCCGCAGAACCCCTCCATGCCCCCATACTCACCCCCGCCACCGCCCCCACCCCCCGAGGACATGACCTTGCACTTACATCCCCCGCTGCGGCCACTATCCCTCCAACCTGACTATGGAGAATAATGACGGACCCACGCACAAAAGGGAGATACGAAAAGGATGCACTAGATAACAACAGAGTAAACCTCACAAGAAATGATAGCAAGAGTACGAAAAATGTGTACAGGTTAAACGGGAGGCGGGAGGTACCAACTCCCGGTGAAAAAACCTGAAAGTAGGCTTTGGTGCGCCCGAGGTCAAGTGCTGCTTCCCCTTGCACGTCCTGGCCGGTGTTGCTTAGCTCTTCACTCCCAACGCCGCAAAGTCGCCTTGTCGCCTGTCCTGAGATTTATTAGGACGGGTAGTTCTGTTGTGTCCCGTCGAAAACCTGCACAAACACAAAGCCAACCACACAAAAAGGCGGGGGGAACGGGTGGGGGGCTGCCGGCAACTCGCCGGAGTTAGGGAGGGGAGTGGGGAGAAACAGAGGTTGAGGGGCTAGGCGGGGGGGAGAGAGAAGAGAGGTTGGGGGGGAGAGAAGAGAGGGAGAGAGATAAGAGGTGAGGCGGGGAGGGGGGAGGGGGCTGGGCGGGGGCTGGGGGTGGGGTTGGGGGCTGGGGGTGGGAGGGGTGGGGGAGAGAAGAGAGGTGGGGGTGACCTTACCTTAGAGTGGGGGAAGGGAAGCCGCCGCTGGAGAGATCGGAAAATATGACCGTTACGAACGTCCGACGAAAATATACGCGGAGGAGAAATCGGAGAGAGAGAAAGCCACTATATACCTGAACTCCCTTCAAATGCATGTTGCATTATCTTCATACAAAATTGTGGGTAACTTATCACATTTCAAACCACATTTGTCTCGAATAAGATGTATTATAGACCTCAACCACACACACTCTCGACTTGCTTCATGAATAGCAATTATCTCACCATGATTAAATGAAGTAGCCACAATTGATTATTTAGTCGATCGCCAAGACATGACAGTGCCTCCACGGGTAAACACATAACCTGTTTGAGATCGAGCCTTGTGTGGATCGGATAAATACACAGCATCAGCATAACCAACATGATTGGGACTGCAATTGTTGCCAATAAGCTCACGTCGGTTGTAACACTCCTCAAATTTATAAAAGTTTCAAGATACGGTAATTATGGAACTGAATTATTATTATTACTATTATTTTTATCTTGCATATATATATGTATATATATATATAATTGGATATACAATAAGGAGAATATTTATAATTTTAAGATCAATAATATTTAGTAATATTTAAAAGTAGGTACCATTAATTATTAGTTAAGTGAAAACATAAAATGAAAAACAATAATAATAATAATAATAATAATAATAATAATAATAATAAAAAAAAACATAGAAAGAAAAAAAACAAAGGTTTAAAGCCTTGGGTAATGAGACGTACAAAGTTCTTATTAAAAGGGCAAAGAAAAGGACAAAATCATTATTCAACTAAAATAAAACAACAAAAAGGCTTAATGCCTTAGAGAACGTAGAAGCACAGCTCGAAAAGAGACAACCAGAAAATTATCATGCAGACAGCGAAAAATCCATAACTCACCTATTCTTGAACTCAAGTATGTAAAATCTTTTATTGTCAATTATTCTACGTAGTAATAGGTAAGAATTGAATAGCCAATTCCCTTCCAGTAGCGGCTCAACAGTATAAGTGGCCTAAACCCAAATCTTAACATGAGGCCTTAGGTATTATTTTGCCTTTGCTACTAATTATTTACTTTATGATCAATTTTTATAGAGTAATTTTTATGAGATTCGATTAATTTTGCTACTTCCTCAGTGAAATAATACTAAACAAAGAAGATACAAATATCTTAAGAAAATAAAAAAGCAAATGAGAGATGTGTTTGAATCTTGAATATTATGCCTTCTTTTATAGGATGAAATTCTCCCCCAAAAATGAAGTACCCCACCGATGTGGGATGAACTTTTGACATATTTAACAATAATTTATAAATATACAAAAAAAAAAAAAGGTAAATTTTGGGGCCTCCTATTTTTTGGGGCCTAAAGCTTTGGCCTTACTTGCCTGGGGGTTGAGCCGGCACTGTTCCTTTCTTCCTATATATCATCAATAAATTTCATAATTAGGTGTAGTACTTAAAAATTAATTTAAATACACTGATTGTAGTAGAATCAATTATTTGACGGATATAAATTGGACTGGGGCCTATGTATTGGCTCGAGAAGTTTTGAAGTAAGTTGATATAACACTTTACTAAAGTGGTTTAACTCACAAAAGCATGCACACAAAATGTTTGATGAATTGCATAAGAGAGTTAATATAGACTTAATTGGAGTAGTAAGTACCTATTAGCTTAGAATTATTTTCTAACTAAAGTTTAGATGATTATTTGGATATATGTGCATAAATTTCAAATTTTATGCTATTCTTCGTACTTAATTGGAGTAGTAAGTACCTATTAGTTTCGAATTATTTTCTACCTAAAGTTTAGATGATTATTTTGCTTTAGGTGCATAAATTTCAAATTTTTTTATGTTATTCATATATGCCATTGTCATGTTGAAAAATTCATGAAGGATCAAGAACCTTCATAAATACTTTTGAATATTTATTTAATTCTTATGTCATGCCTTACATTTAAGGATACCAGTATGAGTATGTATAAAAGATTTAGACTTGAAAAGTCACAAGAAGAAGTATTAGAAAGAAAAGATTTTTGGGAGTATCCTTTATTCTGATAAGGGGTCATCGTCGAGGCCTAGGGTCCTGATCAAGGCGTTGACTTCCTGAAACTACTTGTGCCAAAATAGGGAGCACAAGAGCCGAGGGCCACGTTGCCGAGAATTTACTTAGTCATGCTAAGGTATGATACATGAGCGTTGAGAACCATGAAGCGAGTGGCACTTCGTGGATTGGGCCTATTCGATCAGGTTGGGATCGAACCCATGCCGATCACACGGTGACTGAGACAAAATTAAGTCAGGATAATTGGAACTCCCAAATTATAAAGTGAAGTATTTTTTTAAGAAAGAAAAAGAAAAGAATTTCTTTTAGAATATTCATAAACTACTATCATGCAATTTTTTTGAATTATTCTTATAAGCTTTATGTTTAGCATGCATTTAGAACATTTGCTCATAATGTATATATTATTTAAGTTTCGCCCTTTATTGTTGAGACTCACTGAGTACAGTGGATGGTACTGACATTCTCTTTTGGGAACCTACGTTGGTCTGCGGTACAACATAGGAACCGAACTTGCAGGAGAGCAGGCTACGAGCTAGGACTTCCTTCTCTTCCAGTGCTATTGGTGAGCTCCGCTTTTGTTCGTGGAGTACTTCTTAGAGTCATCTTTATTAAGTTATTTATTTGTTTACTTAGAGAACTGTCCAGGAAATCTCATGTCCTGAGCAGTGCGTCAGGTTATCAGTAGAGGCTTCATACACATAGTCATTGGGTTGAGATTCAGATGTTATTTTATAATAATTTAGCAATAATTCAGTAGTTACTATGAATAAATTTTGGAGTTGATTTATTTAAATATTTTAATTAATCAAAAGTATTTAGTTAGCGTATTGCTTTGTTGCGTAAAAAGTGTGGGGCTATAATAGATTGGATAAGCACAGATGGTTCGCTCGATCATGTTTAGTGATCGAGTGTCGGTCTCGACTTGTTTATAAAATGGGTCGTGACAAACT
This sequence comes from Nicotiana noctiflora, assembly GCA_032618575.1. Taxonomy (NCBI): domain Eukaryota; kingdom Viridiplantae; phylum Streptophyta; class Magnoliopsida; order Solanales; family Solanaceae; genus Nicotiana; species Nicotiana noctiflora. Next base: position 84,680 of record JASVEL010009752.1, read on the forward strand.
TGGTATCAGAGCCTCAGGTTTATGGAGTCCTAGGAGTCTATGAAGCCGTGTTAGTAGAGTCTTGTTTATGGGTATGAAACGCGTCATACTTATAAACAGGAGGCTACGACCATTTAGGAAAAATCACACTTTTTCATACTTTAGATCGTGCAGTAGATCCTACCTCTAAGAAATTATCTAATGTATTCGTTTCTTCAAAATTCGCAGAAATGGCTCGTACTCGCAACTCTGACACCGACACTCAGGATGCTTCTCAAGAAACTATTTCTACTATTGTGGCTCAAGGCATAACTAAAAATGCTTCAACTCAGAAAAGGAAGAGTAAATTCACAGAGGGGGTTCAAGTACCCCGGGGTGAACATGAGGAAGGGTTGGAGAATTATGATCCAGTACCCCAAGATCTAGTACTGCCCCCAACAGCAGCTCCGGCTTAGGTTTAATGTTGTCAGCAGTGCTATGGAGATGTTTAAAGCCTTTATGGCCAACCAGAACCAGAGAAGAGATGAGATTCCGCCTCCATCAAATAGACAGAACAATTCCGAGTCCTCAAGAGTTAATGAATTTTTAAAGTTGAGTCCTCCAGTGTTCCATGGTTCTATAGTTGATGAAGATCCAATGTTGTGGCTGGAGGGTGTCAAGACAGCCCTCCGAGTGATGAAAGCATTTGATGATAAAGCTGTGGAGCTGGCTGCTTACCTGCTTAAAGATGTGGCCGACGCTTCGTTTGAGATGTGGGAAGATGAAAGAGGTGAAGATGATGGTCCACCTACTTGGGAAGAATTTGAAGAGGCAGTCATGGCTAATTTTATCCCAAAAGAGGATACGGAAGCTAAGGCTACAGAGTTCGAACAACTCAAGCAAGGGAATAGAAGTGTACAAGAGTACTACATGGAATTCATAACGTTGGATAAGCATGCTCCTCACATGGTTAAAACAGAAAGAGCAAAGATTCGCAGGTTTATTAGCGCTTTGGCTTACCACATTAAGGATACGACATTAGCTGCAGCGGTAGGAATGACAGCTTTCTCATCTGTTGTGGGGTTCGCCAAGCACTTAGAAAAAGACAGACAAGAAATGAGAGAAGAGAAAGAGCATAACAAGAAATTTCGGATAACAGGCATGTTTAATGGTACATCCAGCGGAGGTGGAAGGGATTCCTCTAATAAGGAGTCATTAGCACCATCTCAGTCCAGTCATCAGTCGGGTGGTGGGTCTTCTTTTAGGCGTACTCAGAAATATGAAAATCAGTCTCGCCAGAGTCAGAAGTTTGGGACATCATCCTCATATAGCAAGAGTCATGCTAAGAAACATTCACACCAGCAAGGTATTTGTGGAACATGTAAGCGGAAACATTCAGGTTAGTGCAAGCTCCGGTTTCATGGTTGCTACCATTGTGGAGACATTGGTCATATAAAGGCCAAAGCCCCAAAGTTGCGACGTAATTTTAGTGGTGGATCAACTCGTCCTTCTAGTTCCTCAGCTACTGCAATTGCACCACCTCAGGCTCGTAGTTCTCATAATCAGAACGGGCATGGAGCAGACAGAGGTGCAGACCGAGTTACTCAGGGAGGGGGACAACCCCGTTTGTTTTCTACACTTGATCGTCAGAGTGCAGAGGCATCTACACAAGTTATTACAGGTATAATTTTAGTCTTCTCACATAATGCTTATTCCATAATGGATCCAGGTTCAACGTTCTCATATATGACTCCATACTTTGCAATTAACCTCGGGCTAGAACCTAAACAACTTAGTGAGCCATTCCTAGTATCCACTCCAGTTGGCGAGTCAGTGAAAGTCACCATAGTCTATAGAGGTTGTACAGTTTCAGTCCAAGGTCGCAACACCAAAGCCGATCTCATAGAGTTAGAAATGGTGGATTTTGATGTGATCATGGGTATGGATTGGTTGTCTTCCTGCTATGCCATGTTAGATTGTCATGCCAAGATAATCAGGTTCCAATTTCCAAATGAAGAAGTCTTAGAGTGGAAGGGTAGTTCAGCATCGCTTGTAGGTAAGTTTATTTCTTACCTTAAGGCACAACGAATGATCGGTAAGGGGTGTCTCACCTATTTGACTCACATCATTAGTCCAGAATCAGAACCACCAACTCTTCAATCAGTGCCAATTGTTAGAGATTTTCCAGAAGTTTTCCCAGATGACCTTCTCGGACTTCCTCCTGAAAGAATCATAGACTTTCGTATTGATCTCATGCCAAGCACTCAGCCTATATCTATACCTCCTTATAGGATGGCTCCAACAGAACTTAATGAGTTGAGAGAACAGTTGAGAGAACAGTTAAAAGACCTTCTGGACAAGGGCTTAATCAGGTCGAGTGTTTCACCGTGGGGTGCCCCGGTCCTATTTGTCAAGAAGAAAGATGGGTCTCTCAGAATGTGTGTCGACTATCGACAATTGAATAAAGTTACCATTAAGAACAAGTACCCACTACCAAGGATTGATTATTTATTTGATCAACTTCAGGGTGCAAAGTACTTTTCAAAAATAGACTTGAGGTTGGGGGTACCATCAATTACGGATTAGAAAAGATGATATATCTAAAACAGCCTTTAGAACTCGCTACGGGCACTATGAATTTCTAGTGATGTCCTTCGGGTTGACAAATGCTCCAGCTGCATTCATGGACTTCATGAACAGAGTTTTCAAGCCATTTCTGGGCACCTTTATTATTGTGTTTGTAGATGATATTTTGGTGTAATCTAAGAGAAAGGAAGATTATGTAGAACACCTCAGAATAGCCTTGCGGACCTTGAAGGAGAATGAGCTGTATGCCAAGTTTACAAAATGTGAGTTCTGGTTGCAATGGCATTCTTAGGCCACGTGGTATCTAGTGAAGGAATAAAAGTAGACCCTCAGAAGATAGAAGCAGTCAAGAACTGGCCTAGGCCGACAACACAAACCAAAATCAGGAGTTTCTTGGGGTTAGCTGGCTATTATAGAAGGTTTGTAGAGGGGTTTTCCTCACTTGTAGCTCCATTAACTAAATTGACTTAGAAAGCAGTTAAGTTCCAGTGATCAGATGCTTGTGAGCAAAGTTTTCAAGAGTTAAAGAAAAGTTGACCACAACACCTATATTAACCTTGCTGACATGTTCAGGTGGGTTCACAGTGTATTGTGATGCCTCGGGAGTTGGTCTCGGTTGTGTTCTTATGCAAAATGGAAAAGTAATCGCTTATGCTTCCAGGTAGTTAAATAATCATGAAAAGAACTACCCTACACACGACTTGGAGCTTGCAGCAGTGGTGTTCGCATTAAAAATATGGCGGCACTACCTTTATGGGGAGCATTCTCAAGTGTTTACATATCACAAAAGCCTCCAGTACATTTTCAAGCAAAAAAGAATTAAATTTGAGACAGAGAAGGTGGCTCGAGCTATTGAAAGATTATGACATCAATATCCTCTATCACCCGGGCAACGCTAATGTGGTAGCAGATGCACTTAGTAGGAAGTCAATGGGTGTCTTGGACCATCTTATAGGACAAAGGCAATCTTTGGGTCGAGAAATTCAAAAACTAGCAAATGATGGAATTAGATTGGACGAGATCGAAGAAGTGGATATAACTGATTATGCCTTAGTGCAATCCTCCCTTGTTGCGCATGTTAAGGCTAAGGAAGACGAAGATCCGTACTTAGTGAAACTAAATGAATGAGTCAGAAGCAAAGAAATCACCGCTTTCACTCTAGGAAATGACGTAGTTTTGAAGTTGAATGATCGGTTATGTATGCCTGATGTAGATGGTCTTAGGAAGGCCATAATGGAGGAAGCTCATAGTTCGAGGTACTCTATCCACCCAGGTGCAACCAAAATGTATCTAGATTTGAAAGAATTGTATTAGTGGAAAGGCATGAAGAAACAAGTAGCAAATCATGTGGCTAAATGTTTGAATTGCCAGCAAGTCAAAGCTGAGCATCAGAGGCCTGGTGGCCTAGCTCAAGACATAGAAATACCACAGTGGAAGTGGGAGATGATTAATATGGATTTTGTAGTAGTTCTACCTCGCATGTACCATAAACATGATTCAATTTGGATTATTGTAGACCGACTGACAAACTCCGCGCATTTCCTACCAGTAAAGATGACAGATTCCGCAGAGCAGTATGCGCAGTTGTACATCAAAGAAATAGTCCGATTGCATAGTACTCCAATTTCAATCATATCTGACAGAGGCCCTCAGTTCACAGCGCATTTTTGGTAGAAATTTCAGAAAATATTATGTACCAAGGTCAATTTAAGAACCGCTTTCCATCCACAGACCGATGGCCAGGCAGAAAAGACCATTCAGACTCTCGAAGATATGATGCGTGCACGTGTTATAGATTTTGGTGGTAATTGGGACGATCACTTGTCACTTGTAGAATTTACTTACAGTAACAGCTATCAGGTCAGCATTGGTATGGCTCCTTATGAAGCATTGTATGGGTGGAGATGTAGGTCTCCAGTGGGTTGGTTTGAGCCAGCAGAGGTGTCGTTGATTGGTCTAAAGTTTGTTTGTGAGGCCTTGGAGAAAGTTCAGCTAATTAGAGAAGGACTTAAAGTAGCTCAGAGCCGTCAAAAGTCTTATTCTGACACGAGGCATCGTGAGTTAGAGTTCATAGTTGGTGATAAGGTATTTTTGAAAGTTTCACCAGTGAAAGGAGTTACGAGGTTTGGTAGGAAATGGAAGCTTAGCCCTAGATTTATCGGACCTTATGAAATTCTAGAAAAGAAAGGAAACATGGCTTATAAGCTAGCGCTACCCGTTAAGTTTTCCTCTGTTCATCCTATCTTTCATGTGTCTATGCGTAGAAAGTACATTCATGATGAGTCGCATATAATACCTGCTGATACTATAGAAATTAAAGAAGGCCTGGCTTATGAAGAGGTACCTATTGAAATTCTGGATAGACAAGTAAGAAAGTTGAGAACAAAAGATTTAGCATCGGTAAAAGTTTTATGGAGTAATCATGATTAAAAAGAGGCTACATGGGAAGTCGAGGAAGATATGAGAAAGAAATATTCATATTTATTTGAGGAAAAAGGTAGTGAACCTAAGTTTGGTTTGACATTTATATTTCATTTATTAAATATAAGTTCGCAAGTGTTTCTGGCATTCCTAGATTATTTAGTTGTTGTAGTAATTAGTTCATGTCGTAGCATATTTAATTCATTAAAGTGATTTACTTGTGCTAAAATTGTTGTGCCTTTTATTCTTGTTAGTTATTGTGGTACCTCCTTGCCGGAGTGTAAGTAATTAATTTATGAGATGTGTATGATGCCTATGAATGGCCTGTTATGGTATATGTGGTGGTTGTTGGTGTAGTTGTGGTATTTGTGACAGGGATATTTTTTTGGATAGTCCAATTTACAAGGGAAACTCTGTCAAAACTTTTAAAAATTTAGGGAGTTAGCCAAAATTTTGAGTCTCTTGCTAAGGTGAGTAGTGCTAACAAAACATTAGAGATTCAAGAACCTAAGGAATGATTGTAAGCTTAAGCATAAGGCCCCGTCAACATTAGAGGACGAATGTTTTTTAAGGAGGGAAGATTGTAACACTCCTCAAATTTATAAAAGTTTCAAGATATGGTAATTATAGAACTAAATTACTATTATTACTATTATTTTTATCTTGCCTATAGTAAAAAGTTTATAAAAGTTTCAGGAATTTATAAAAGTTTCACGAATTATTATACACACACACACTTAAATAATTGGATATACAATTAGGAGAATATTTATAATTTTAATATCAATAATATTTAACAATATTTAATAGTAGGTACCATTAATTATTAGTTAAGTGAAAACATAACAAGTAAAATAATAATAATAATAATAATAATAATAATAATAATAATAATAATAAAACATAGAAAGAAAAACAAAAAAACAAAGGCTTAAAGCATCGGGGAATGAGACGTACAAAGTTCTGATTAGAAGGGCAAAGAATAGGACAAAATCCTTATTCAACTAAAATAAAGCAACAAAAAGGCTTAATACCTTAGAGAACGCAGAAGCACGGCTCGAAAAGAGGCAACCGGAAAATAATCACGCAGACAGCGAAAAATCTTAGGTTCTTCGTAACTCACCTATTCTTGAACTCAGGTATGTAAAATCTCCTATTGTCAATTATCCTACGTAGTAATAGGTAAGAATTGAATAGCTAATTCCCTTCTTCTTCTTCTATATCATCAATAAATTTCATAATTAGGTGTAGTACTTGAAAATTAATTTAAATACAGTCGTTGTTGTAGAATCAATTATTTGACAGGTATAAATTGGACTGGGGCCTACGTATTGACTCGAGAAGTTTTAAGGTGAGTTGATATAACCCTTTACTAAAGTAGTTTAACTCACAAAAGCATGCACACAAAGTGTTTGATGAATTGCATAAGAGAGTTAATATATGCTTAATTGGAGTAATAAGTACCTATTAGCTTAGAATTATTTTCTAACTAAAGTTTAGATGATTATTTGGATATATGTGTATAAATTTCAGATGTTTATGTTATTCTTTGTACTTAATTGGAGTAGTAAGTATCTATTAGCTTAGAATTATTTTCCAACTAAAGTTTAGATGATTATCTGGATATATGTGCATAAATTTCAGATTTTTATGTTATTCTTTGGAGTAGCAAGTACCTATTAGTTTAGAATTATTTTTTAGCTAAAGTGTAGATGATTATTTGGCTTTAGGTGCATAAATTTCAGATTTTTTTATGTTATTCATATATGTCATTTTCATGTTGAAAAATTCATGAAGGATCAAGAACCTTTATAAATACTTTTGAATATTTATTTAATTCTTACGTCATGCCTTACATTTAAGGATACCAGTATGAGTATGTATAAAAGATTTGGACTTGAAAAGTCACAAGAAGAAGCATTAGCAAGAAACGATTTTTGGGAGTATCCTTTATTCTGAGAAGGGGTCATCGTCCAGGCGTAGAGTCCTCATCAAGGCGTTGACTTCCTGAAACTACTTGTGCTAAAGTAGGGAGCACACGAGCCGAGGACCTTGTTAGTGAGAATTCACTTAGCCATGCTAAGGTGTGATACATGAGCGCTGAGAACTATGAAGTGAGTGGCACCTCGTGGATTGGGTCTATTCAATCAGGTTGGGATCGAACCCGTGCCGATTACACGGTGACTGAGACAGAATTAAGTTAGGATAATTGGAACTCCCAAAGTATAAAGTGAAGTATTTTTTTAAGAAAGAAAAAAAAGATTTTCTTTCAGAATATTCATAAACTGCTATCATGCAATTGTTTGAATTATTCTTATAAGCTTTATGTTTTATATGCATTTAGAACATTTGCTCATAATGTATATATTATTAAAGTTTCGCCCCCTATTGTTGAGACTCACTGAGTACAGTTGATGGTACTGACGTTCTCTTTTGGGAACCTACGTTGGTCTGCGGTACAACGTAGGAATCGGACTTGCAGGCGAGCAGCTACGAGCTAGGACTTCCTTCTCTTCCAGTGCTATTGGTGAGCTCCTCTTTTGTTCGTGGAGTACTTCTTAGAGTCATCTTTATTAAATTATTTATTTGTTTACTTAGAGAACTGTCCAGAAAATCTCATGTCCTGAGCAATGTGTCAGTTTATCAGTAAAGGCTTCATAGGCATAGTCATTGGGTTGAGATTCAGATGTTATTTTATAATAATTTAGCAATAATTTAGTAGTTACTACGAATAAAATTTTGGAGTTTATTTATTTAAATATTTGAATTAATCGAAAGTATTTGGTTAGAGTATTGCTTTGTTGCGTATAAAGTGTGGGGCTATAATAGATTGGATAAGCACAGATGGTTCGCTCGATCATGTTTAGTGATCGAGTGCCGATCTCGACTTATTTGGAAAATGGATCGTGACAAACTTGGTATCAGAGCCTCAGGTTTATGGAGTCCTAGGGGTCTATGAATCTGTGTTAGTAGAGTCTTGTTTATGGATATGAAACGCGTCATACTTATAAATAGGAGGCTACGAGCATTTAGGAAAAATCTCATTTGTGTCATATTTTAGATCGTGCAGTAAATCCTACCTCTATAAAGTGATGCCATTCGGACTCAAGAACGCAAGTGCCACGTACCAAAGGCTAGTTACCAAGATGTTTAAAAAGTAGCTTGGAAAAATCAATGAAGTTTATATCAATGACATGCTGCTAAAGTCAACGAAGAAAGAGGAACACATTAGCCATCTAAGAGAGGCCTTCGGGATATTGAGACAGTATGGGATGAAGCTAAATCCCAAGAAGTGCGCCTTTGGCGTAACCTTGGGGAAATTTCTCAGCTTCCTCATGTCACAACATGGAATTGAAGTCAACCCGTACCAGATCAAAGCCATCGACGCAATACCCGAGGTGCTAACCAGCAAGAAACATGCACAGGAGCTAAGCTGCCTTGTCAAGGTTCATTTCACAATCCTCGAACAGGTGCCACAAGTTCTTCAACGTACTGAGAAAAGACAACAGGTTGCAATGGAATGAGGATTGCGTTGATGACCTAAGGAAGTTAAAGGCGTATTTGTCCTCACCGCCACTGCTCGTCAAAGTGGACCCAGGTGAGTGTCTGCTTGTGTATTTGGCAAGGTACGCAATCTCCTATTTACTATATCAGCAAAAAATTTAATAGATTCTGAGACAAGGTAATTTCACCTTGAAAATCTAGCTCTGGCACTGGTTGTGGCTTCACGCAAGCTTAGACTGTATTTTCAATGTCACCCCATAAAAGTAGTAACAACCTTCCCCCAGAGAGGTATCCTGCACAAACCTGAGCTCTCAGGCATACTCGCCAAATAGGCCATATAATTAAGCGACCACGATAAAACATACCAACCGCGAACCGCCATCAAGTCTTAGGTGCTCGCGGATTTTGTCGTTGACTTCAGCACGGAAATATTGCCCGGGCAGAACAAGAAGCACTTCGCGCCTCCACACGTACTGATCTCGGGGTCCTCTACACCGACGGCGCCTCAAATACCTTGGTATCGGGACTAGGACCCGTCCTCGAAGTCCCTACAGGCAAAATAATTTGTCAGTCCATACGATGCCCAAGATGACTAACAATGAGATCGAGTACGAAACTATGATTGCGGGTTTGAAGTTGGCCCTCAAATATGGCCCCCGGTGACTCATCCTCTATTGCGACTCTCAACTCGCTTTCCAAATTAAAGAGAAGAGACTACAAAAGTAGCAATCTAAAATTCACAAACTAATGTCGGAGTTCAACGAATGCCGCCTCGAGAAAATTCTCAGGGCACAAAACATTGAAGCGGATAGCCTCGCCAAATTAGCTGTGGCCACCAAGAACCTCAACAAAGAAAATATGGTCACCCTCCTCCACTCGGCCATAGACCACGTTGAGGTACTTTATATGAACCTAACTTGGGACTGGCGTAACCATTTTGTAGCCTATTTACAGGATGGAATACTACTGCAAGACAAGAAAGAAGCCAAAAACGTTAGGGTGCAGGAAGCCCGGTACAACCTAATAAATCATGACCTCTACAAGAGAACATTCGGTGGCCCCCTAGCCAAATGTCTCGGACCACATCAGACAAGGAAAGTACTGGAAGAAGTACATGAGAGTCATTGGAGCTCACACGGGAAACTGCTCCCTTGTTCATTGCCTCATCCGTGCCGGCTACTACTGGCCTACCATGAAAAAAAAAGTCGAAGATTACGTCCGAAGATGCAAACAATACCAAAAATACACCCCTATGATACATCAAGTAGGAGATTGACTTCATTCCGTTACCTCGCCATGGCCCTTCATAAAATGGGGAAATGGATATAGTTGGTGCTCTGCCAGCAGGACGAGGAAAGGTACGTTTTCCTTTGGTTTTAACTGACTATTTCTCTAAATGGATGGAAGCAGGTGTGTATGCTCAGATACGCGAGCAGGAAGTCATCGCCTTTATATGGAAAAATATTATATGACGCTTCCGCATCCCTAAGGAAATCAGCTGCGACAACGAGCCTCAGTTTGTTGGAAAAAGGACAACTGAGTTCTTCAAAAAATTGCACATCAAACGGATACGTTCCACACCATACCATCCCGCCGCCAACGGCCAAGCCGAGTCCTCCAACAAAGTAATACTGAACACACTGAAAAAGAAGGTCGAGGAATCTAAAGGACTATGGCCTGAGCTACTACCTGAAGTATTGTGGGCATATCGAACCACGCCAAAAATCCAGCACAGGAGAAACGCCATACTCATTGGTCTACGGTACCAATGCATTCATTCCTATCGAAGTCAGAGAACCCAGCCTGAGGTACTCCAACATGAGCGAGGAAGATAACGACGAAAATAGGCTACAGGAATTAGATAAAGCCGAAAAACGAAGAGACATGACCCATGTAAGAATGGTAACCTAGAAGTAGCAAATAGAAAGGTACTACAACAAGAAAGCCAAGATACGACCACTCAAAGTTGGCGACTACGTCCTCAAGGCCAAAACACAAGCATCAAAAGAACCAAATGAAGGAAAACTAGGAACAAATTAGGACATATCGTATAAAATCATAGCAGCAGCAAACAAATGAGCATTCCAACTAGAAACTATGGAGGGGAAACTGCTTCAAAATAACTGGAACGTCGCCCACCTCAAATACTTTCACTGCTGAGAGGCGTCACCTAAGTCGTACTCTTTTTCCCTCACTCGGGTTTGTCCCAATCGAGTTTTCTCGAGAAAGTTTTTAAAGAGGCCGCGAAGGGGACACCCCGCAGGCCGGGACGATATTCATCACCTCGGCCCGGTAATACGATCTCTGAGTCAAAGTAATGAAGGGACTACAGAGATGACCTAACCTCCATTATATGAACGAGATCTGATCTCCATTTTATGAAGATAATCTAATCTCCATTGTATGAACGGAATCTAGTTTCCATTGTGTCAAGGAACCATCCCCCAAAATGTCAGCTCGACATCATACGAACCACGATGAGGTACTTCGATGATAGCCAAAGTAAGGCCCCAATAGCCAAGGCCATCGACAACAATGGTATACTTAGACGATAGTCGAAGCAAGGCCCCAATGGCCAAGACCATCGACAACGACGAGATACTTCTACGGCAATGGAAGCAATGTCCCGACGGCCAAGGCCATTGACAATATTAATTCGACCTCGTTCGAACCATAATGAGACATTATGTCGACAACAGTCGAAGAAACATCTCAACGGCCAAGGCCATAGAAAACATTAGTTTGACCTCGTTCGAACCATAATGAGACAGTATGTCGACGACAGTCGAAGCAACATCTTAATGGCCAAGGCCATCGAAAACATTAGTTCGACCTCGGAAGAACCATAATAGTATTCCACAACGATAATCGAAAACATCCCAATAGTCAGGAATGAACGTCATACGATAAATGAAAAAGGAAACAATGAGCGGACAAATCAAAAAAATAAAGTTTATATTAAAACAAAATATCATTTACATCTGCTCCTACGAACGGGACTTAGCACGGCCTGTACCAAAAATTACAAAGCAAAAGTGGTTCAAATTGAAATCACACATCATCCTCGTTACGGTAAATCTCATCATACCAAGACTCCGAGGCAAGGTAGTTCGCATTATCAGAATCAACTCCTTCCCCATTAGGAGTAAGGGGTCATACCAGCACGACTCGCGGGCTGCACGCGCTTTGTCATGCACCGCCTGAACCTCTTCTTCTATCGCCTGACCTTTGGCATGAAAAGCCTTTTACACATCAAGTCAAGCCTCTGCATGAACCACAACTCATACAAGCGACGAGGTAAAATCTTCCCCGACCGCAGGATGAGAAATCGAGGGCTAAGAACGTCAATTTGTCGCCTCCGACCTCAGCACAGCCATTTGTCCCTGTAATGCCACCAACTCTACCTACAACTCCCTGACACGCCCTTCAAATCCGACGATCCGACGACTAGATGTTACACTATCTCCCATAAGTTCCGACCTAGATGATGCCCAAGAGACCATCTCAGATATGGCCGCTACCAACTTGTTGGCACTGGAATTTAACTCGCCTTTGAGCCCGTCGACCTCCACTGCCTTAGCATCTAACTTAGCGGTCAAGCTAGCCACCTTCAACTGTAAGTCAGCGTTCTCAACCGTGACCCCTTGACTCAACTCAAGTTCGTCCTCCTTTGCCTTAAGAAGGGCCTCCAATTCGCTATTTCGGGAAATGGCCCTCACGAGCGCATCGTCCCTCTCATTTAGCTCCTCCACCCTACGCTTCAATTGATCCTCCCATTGTTTAAGTCCCTCACAGAACACCTGTAACTCAGGGTCATATTGGTTGATGTCAGACACCGCCCGATGTTTAGAGCGGTATTGATGGTATTTAGACGACATCTTCTTAAAGAGGTCCGTCCTCCTTCGTTCGCGGAGCTCTCTCTCTACCTCCAGAACGAGAGTCTGACAAACGAAAGGCATTGTTAGAAAAAACACAAACACAAATGGTCATATCGACCCCACGATAAAAGGAGAAGAAAAAGAAACCTACCTAGAGGGCCATGCCAGCGACCTTCCAAGACAATTTTGTGTTGCTCATCATCCCAAGCGTCTTGCTTTCAGGAGCGGCACATAAAGGGATAAGGGCCGACACAACCTTCTCGCTATTCAGCAGTAAGTTGTAACTCTCCGGGATTATCACGTGATGACCGGACCCATTCGTCCTCGCCGCCACATGGGTGTAGCGACCCAAGAACTCATTAATGTCCTCCGAGGCGATATTTGAGTCCTACCCATTCCCCTCGACTCGAGTTCCTCCAACGTTGGAAGACGCGTTACCCTCAACGGAACACACTAGGCCAGCTCCTAGGTCAACTTCCACCATACGAGGATGCCTTCCTGACAAAATAGATCGGCCATAAACACAGGCATCGAGACTGTCCGAGATGCTCCGCTTCTTTCGCCCTCGATAGCCACACTTTTTCCTAGTTCCTATCTTCTCCTTTTCCTCTCTAACGGCTCATCGACATTAGAGGATTCTTCGACGGGATGCGAGGTCGGTGCCAATGTGACTTCTTCCCTCGCAACCACGGTTCGAGACGAGTGTCTCTGCTGAGGAAGTTGAGTACGGCCTCCCCGAACAGACTCACACAAAATGAATCGTGTATCCATGGCAACAATGGCTCGTCTGATAGCAGGGACTTGCGCCCTCTGCCTAGAAGTTCCCCGACCTGTCGTCACAGAAAATCACGCAGTGAGGCGAGCTCGCATGACCTATGAAGTAGCAGGGCAGAAAGTTACATGAGGAGACCCTAGGGCCATATCGTTGTACGAAGGCCGCCCAAGTCTGAGTTTCCTCCGTGTAAGGCAGCACGCCAGCGACCCATTTCCTGAGACCTGTAATAGGGTGGGGCGGACGACCCATAGCTACAGAACAACAATCGACTGAAGGTTACGATAATTACAGGAGATGGGGAGACACAAATGGATAATGATACTTACGAGTTTTGTTCCATCGTTCCGGAAACCCGGCGGGGTTAGAAACAATGAGTTCCGTCTTGATAAAGAAGTACTTATGCCAGGATTTACGACTCGCCCGATCGTCTGTCCCGACCACTATCCCCTTAGTACCCCGAAGCTTAAGTGTACCATGCTACCTCTTAGAAAACCAGGCGTGAATAGGTGCAAAAGATGATGGACGGAGACATCACACCCTGCCAACTCCGCATACTTGATTAGTAGCAGAAGTACTTTGAGTGTGTACGGTGACAGCTGAGCCAAAGTAGCAACACCTTTTACTCTCAGTTCCCTCAATATATGATAATGAATGCGAAGAATATACGACAATACCTTTCGTTCTTTTCTCTCTTCCTCACTCAGCAACAATACAAATTCGAATAATAAAATTATGGCGAGAACAGTTTCACTTTAATTATAGTGCCACGATATAACACTCAACTTTCAAAATATATAACATTTTTTAAATAAATAATAAATATGAAACGAATAATTAAAAGAAGTAATAATCTAACCTAAGCATGAATAACATAATTAACCAAAAAAAAAATTTAATACAATCAATAATTTTCACCTGCATGCTTTAACCCAATGACAACGCATATATACTCATCACCTCACTTGTACATTATCCCCACACATAAAACATACAGCAAATAGACCAACAAGCCTTAATCCCTTAAGTCAAGGTTAGCCACATCACTTACCTCGCTTAACAACCAAATAAGCACAACCGCGATTTTAATTTTCCTCGAGAATTAACCTCCAAACAAATCAAATCTAGCTAAATATAGGTCAAATAATTCAAAATAGGCGTAGAAACTACCCATGAGTGGAAAAATTCAATCTTTAATGATATTGGAAAAAGCCAATCCCGCATCCACTTGGTCAAAGCATGAAATTCGGACTAAAATTCAATTACCCATTCACTCACCGAGCCCAATTATGTAATTAGTTTTGAAATCCAACCTCAATTTACCGAAATCCTCAACTTCTACATAAATTCCTAATTTCTATCAAGAGAGAGCATAGATTAAAGGTTCAAATCAATGGGTTGATTATAAAAATATAAGAAAATAAGTTAGAATCAACTAACCTATGAAGTTGGGATAAAAATTGTCTTCAAAATCACCTCTAGGACGACTTCAAACTTGAAAATGGTGAAAAATGAGAAGAATCCCAATTTTGAGATGTTTAAAATCACTGACGTCAGGTGTTCTTCGCATTAAGACACCTGACACGATCACAATGCAGCAACAACCAAAGGTCTTCGCGTTGGTGATCCACTCTTCGCGTTCATGAAGGCTTACTCCCCCATGCCTTCGCGTTCGCAGACCAATGAATGTGTTCGTGGAGAGTAACTCACAGACTCCTTCCCAAGACCCGATAACCCTATAAGTTTGAGAGAGGAAGGACGCGTCCGCGAAGGGTAAACCTTCCCGTTTGGGACTAGCTCTTTCGCGTTCACGAAGAAGAAACTTGCCCCCACCCATTTCCTCTTCGCGAAAGCACAATGCACCAGACACTAGAGAACATCTGAAACCAGCATTCTCTTAAGTCCGAAATGATCCATAACATATCCAAAACTCACCCAAGTCCCTCCGACCCCAAACCACATGCACACAAGTGTAATAACATCACGCGAACGAGATCGCGTGATCAAAACACCAAAATAACATCTAGAACTATGATTCGGACATGAAAATGCATGAAATTTAAAAGAAACTCAAGAACTTCCAAATTTACAACTGAGTGTCTGATTACTATCAAATCAACTCCGTTTTGCACCAAATTTTGCAGTCATGTTTCCAATAGTAAAATGAACATATACCAAGTCCCCAAAGCAAAATCCGAACCCGGTAGCCATAAAATCAACTTACGGTCAAATCTAGAAAATCTTTAAACCTTCGAGTTATTAGTTTTCATCAAAACACATCAAATCAAGTTAGGGACTTTGAAATTCAATCCAGGCATACACCCAAGTCCCAATTCACGATACCCACCGTGACGGTAGTCAACTGAATTCATCTTTAAAGTCAAAAATCATATTTTCTTCAATTTTTCACATAAAAGCCTTCCAGAAAAGAGACGAACTGCACACATAAACCAAGGAACAAAAAATGAAGCTAATAGAGGTCTCGAAATATTGAATAGGCTAGCACTCAAAATAACCTATCAGATAATCATAGATTAATTCCTCTAATTAGCAAATAGAGTGAAAGTTGAACCCCTAGCATTAAGGAAAGTAAGTAGGGTCAAGTCATCGTAATATGAGTTTATGCAAAAGCTGAAATGGCCCTTAAGGCCAGGTTGAGGGAATCCTGAATCAGCACAATTTAAGTGAAACTTGAGCTTACAGCAATCTCTTCTACTCTCTTATAGATTGTATCTCCCATCAATTGGCTAAGAAACCAATTCCGTAGGAGAATATTATCAAGAGCAGTAACGGGGAATATCTTAGTCAGGTTCCTAAAGTGACTGACTAAGAAAATAAAAAAATCCTAAAGTCCGTTGGTAAATTTGATTGACATTTTTGTCAATCTTTCAGCAGCCAAACAAAACTCTTGAGATATTGCTAGTTACCATTTGCGACCCGTTTACGGACAAGAGTTTGCAAGTATTTTCTTCTTAACCATTGGTATCTGAAAAACTTAATACATCCGACTAATTCGAATTTACATGGAATCACTAGTTCAGATTATTCAACATATGCGCTACAAAAGGCAAAAAAACAAAATAGAGCGAAAATTTGTCAAAGGTCGAGAATAAGTACATCTTTAGTTCTCATACAGCACAAGTTTAAACCAAACATCTCCGGTCAAAAGGTGATGGGACAACTCCATCTTCAGCTCTTGTACAATGTACATTAGAAGTTTGATCGAGAGATCGCAGGCAATAAAACTGTGCGCTCAGAGTGCATCACTTTTAACTCTCTTTGAAATAGCAATGACATTGAAGTTGATAGAGTCTGGATTTTTTTGGATCATCTTTTGTATTACTTTAGCAGCATCCTGCAACGAATGCTTCTAACTTGAAATAGGATAAAGCACAATACACCCCACATAACCCGACGTTAATCTAGTATTTGAAGTTTATGGGTTCTTATTACGATTCCAACGTAATATATAGGTTTAAGTAGTTACATATTTTTTAAATATTTCATAGATTGCTTAATGCATATACCAAATCTGAGCAAAAGCTCACGTAAACTCGTATCTGACGCCTAGATCCGCCCCTGCCACATAACAGCCCTCCAGTGCAAAATCTTGAGGTACTACGCTATTTGATAACTTATGTCAGCACACTAAATGAGTATCCCAAAAGTCTTCCGTCTAAATTTGGTAACTCATGTCACCACAATGCAAAAAGGTAAGGCTTGGATCGTCTGAGGAAATAAGATCAGTCATCTTCAATACCCTTTATTGTACTCTCCTCTCTATCAAAATGGTCCGCTAGAATCTTTTCAGATAGTAAGGACTAACTTAGTATTTGCTTTTCATCTGTATTTGTATATCTTCTATATCCCAAATAAGTGAAAATTTTGTGGACTTGCAACATTCAAGATCTTACTAATCTCACAGGTTAAAGAATTCGATTGGTGGATGAAGGTCAGGTCCAGGTCCGAGTTTGGGATTCAGACATTTTTCTCCCCACTAGTTGGTTTTAACTTTCGGCAGCCACCAGGCTTCAAAAGGAAAGAGACAATAAAGGATGGTTACCTGTAATAGGTTGGTTGGAGAAGATGCATCGTGTGAAATTGGTCCAGACCTCCTTCCATCAAGTTCATAGAGTTGTCCTGCAACATGACAAGTTTATGAAACTTCTCATCTTCGGTAATGATAACTTAAGGTGAATAAGGTAAATTTTGTTGATAATTACTGTATTATTGCAAGTTGTTCACTATTATACCGGTTCCAAATGTATGTTCAGGGCGCTTAGAAACAAGAAAGGAAGCAGTTTTGCTAATTTCTCCATAGGGAGTTTTCTCTCAATTCTCTCCCTGAAATTTGCTCTCAATGCTCTCCATTCGGACATCATCAAACATAGGAAAAAGGAATAAAAGTAAGCTATTCTCAAGTTTCATAGTGCAGAATTAGTTTCTTATGCAGACCCAGAGAGAGAGAGAGAGAGAGAGAGAGAGAGAGATGAGGACAGAAAAAAAGTTACCATCAACACATGTGAAGCAGATGAAATGAGTGTTCACATTCTCTGGAGCCTGAAAAAAGAATTCACCAGATTGTTGCATACTATTATCACGTATCATAAAGTCAAATATAATATATACTAATATGCACAGGATTGCTAAGCTAACAACAGTTGTCACTTTCACAATACAAAAGCTGATACAGAGGAGGATCATGAGCATAAACTGATCGAAGTTCGAACAAAAGGCTGGTCTCGCTATCCTTACGACCAAGGTCCAAACAGAATAACCACTATGTTCATGTAAAGCAAAAACAAATATTAACCGACTTTGAACTTAGAGACTGCCACAAATTTGGAGATGATATCTTACAACTTAGAAAAGAAATATTTGAATGCTGCATTTTCTTCAGGCCTACAACCATGAAGCTGACATTTTTCAGTTAAATATGCATACTTCACAGAATGATAGCAGTACCAAAAATAATGTAGATACTGTAAGCTGCAATCACCAGCGACAAAGACAAGGATTGTTTCTTTATCTATTGCCCTAACCAGTTCAACATTTATGATTCTTATGGGTTACATTGCAATGAATGTACTTTTTCTGCTGCTTCTTTTGCACCAAAAGAGCGCCAATGTAACAAAAAATAGTAGAAGGATACAACCTTTTTCAATCAGGTTACTGTCCATTTTGAAGATTACAAATATATTGCTTATACCCATGTCGCACAAATTTGACACAGGCACATTAAGGCAAACAAAAGATGTGATTAGCATATTAGGAGATTAGCCTTGCACTCAAAAGACACCAGTCAATCGTGTCACATCAGAAAGATCTCTTCCTTTTCATTTCCTAAGAAAAACTAATTCAAGATTCAGATATTCTTAAAATAAGACATCCACTAGTCGCGTTAGGCATATTTTACCTTCCTATCGAAAAGCTTATGACCAAAGCCTCCACGTATAGAGTAGCTAGAAGCCTAGAACAGTTTCACTTAATTTAAAGAGAAACAACATATAGATAAAGAAAGATCCAAAAAGGATGTTTAATTTTGTTAACATAGAAGAGTATATAGGAGGGTGCACATGAAATATCAAATCTAAATATTGGAAACTAATAGAAATTTTATAGGATATTAACAACTAAATTGCAATTGAGGCGTCGTTGATCGAATAACAACTAATAAGAACACCACTAGGAGTAGGGGTGGGCGTTGGTCGGTTCGGTCAGCTATTATGAAAGTACGGTTCGGTTTATCGGTTTTTATTAATAACCAAATCAAACCAAAGTACTTACGGTTCGGTGCGATTTTTTCAAAGTTCGGTTCGGTTATTTCCAGTTTATTTTTTTGGTTTTAAATGGTTGTAGGAGCATCAATAAACAAGGCTGGAATCTATTTGATGTTCGTCCCAGCAAAGTGTCATTTTGACTTTTGAGATGAGTTCTCTTAGAGGAGGCAACAGAGAAAGACAGCGGCATTATAACACATTTTCGGTATTGAGTAATTAACCCCAGAAATTAAAAAATTTGTTTTATTTCCTTGTGCATGCACTTAATTCATTGGCTTGTCTAGTTAAGTCACAATCAGCAGGCGTGGTAGGGAACAGGCGATGTTATTAGTGAAAATGAGCTGCTAATTTTTCTTGTTCGGAGTACTTCATCAGACAACCAAGAAATTTGGGAAGCACAGTCATCTACCACCACCAGCACCTAAGCCAGCTGATGAACAGGGTCAGATAATTGTCACTTCCTCTAATTGTCAAGATGGAAGTAATAGTGGATGAGAGGAACAAAAACTAACACCTCCCGCACTTCCATAAAATTTAGTTATGGGAAGGGTAATAACTAATACCCAAAATTTCGGTTTTTCGGTTAAACCGAAACACCAAAAACCGTAAACTGCACCAAAAAACAGAAAATTAATAATTTAAAAACCATGCACCGACCGAGAAACCGACTAAACCGAAACCGAAAAACCGAAAAATTCACGGTTCGGTCGGTATAATGCCCACCCCTAACTAGGAGGGCATCCCATGCGTAATAGGGCCAACTCATCAACCTATGAAGACTTTGAGGGAGTATTAGGCAATTACATTTTTTGTTCAAAAACTAGAGCACCAAAACGGTGCCTTACACGAACAAAGAGGTCAATTTCTATGAGGTGGTTTCCAAATAAACCTAGACTCCTTAGCTGGCATACAAGCACATAAGTCGTATCTAACATGGACAAAGACAAGGACATGGAGACAGTAAGATGAAACCAAAGGGGCATGACAAGAATTGACCAGAATACTGGAGAGGTTTTTTAACAAAGCCCATCAGAGCAGGGAAAATTAACATATTCCATAACCAAAGGGGCATGACAAGAATTGACCAGAATACTGGAAAGGTTTTTTAACATAGCCCATCAGAGCAGGGAAAATTTACATATTCCATAATCCATAGAGTGCCAAGTAACAAAAGATCAACAAAACAAACATAATACTAATTCTAATTATATAAATCTGTTTCAATATCACATCAAATGCCCATTTGGTTTCCAAGGAAGTTCACTGGTTTCAATATTACATGACATATGAGTACAAGAAAGAGAAAAATTACTTCTGTCACGTCAGACGTGTCCAAAGTGGCATAACATATATCTGTATCCCTAGATTTTCAAACTCCAATTTTTTGTCTGTAATTAGGGAATGGTGCACAATGTAAAAAAACTTCTCAAGAATGATATGTAGCACGAGAACCACCTCTTTGTTGCTAATAACTTGTAACTACACTTGAAGAACCAGGTTTTCTTGCAAGAATAACACATTTCTATATAGGTCTTCAACCACCTTCTAGAATTGTATAATATCCTCAGCCGTCTGTTTACCATATCAAAAGCTTATGAACTACATATTTACGAAGTGATTTCTCAATCGTGCCAATAATACAGCCAAGTTTTGAATGTATCAGCAAAATCAACATGTAGGCCTTTAAATTAACTAGAAACAAGTCAAATGTTTCGCATTTTATGCTGGTTCTATTTGCACCAACAAATTCATTTCTAAGTAATTTGATCAGTAGTTCACCCAACTTTATTTTACATGAAAAGAAAACTGGCTTTTGAATATCTATAGTTGGCGGAGAGTTGGTCACATCTTCACTACATCTCTATTTACAGCTCGGTGTTGAGATTGTTCATTCAGATAAATAAGAACAGCAAAGTTACATAAATTCTGACCTCAGTGTCACCAGCAGTAGCTGCTACTGAATGAGCAACTTCCATTTCTCTATCATTTTCAAGGAATGAAGCACGCTGCATTTTATACTCGCACGTATTAGAGCTTAGTGAATACAATTATATGACATGTCAGGAACCGCACAGAAACTAAACCAAAATAAATACCTCCATCGGGTCCATGTGGGCAGTTGATTTAAAGAACTTATCCAAGAATGAGTCCTCATCTATAAGAGGGCCAAGAAAAGTACTGGTATAGTGAGATAGATAAAAATAACAGGGTAGGAATCATGTAGAACTAGACTTAAGGATAAGTTGTACAAGTAAAGAAAATTCATGATAGATTCTCTCATTAAAACCAGCATGGGAAAATGAGATAATCAACCCCATTAGTGCCTACTCTCAGCAAATAAGATTAAATAAGGAAACTAAAACTAAATTCTAGGAACATACGGATATCTTGGTGCGAGGGATCTTAAATGACCGCCAATCTCTAATGGAGAGGTCCAAACGAACATGAGGGTAGATATGACGGTTCCTAAGAAGTGAATTGGGAATATGGTTATGGTACCAAAAACAAAGAAGGTTGAGTTTGTTGGGGTGGCCTTTTTATATGGTGGGAGACTTGTACATCTGTATAGGGATAAGTGTGAGATTTAGAGAACCCCTGTTTTATCAAACTTATAATCCACCTTAAAAGTTAAAAAGATAAATTATTAATTGGAATCATGCATCCAACACACAAAAACTGGTATTTAAGTGGAGAAGGGTAGAGAGGCGGACCCATACTCCACCGAGTTTCAAACGGTGCGCCAACCGGCCCTCGGGGATTTTCCAGTCATAAAAAAAGATCATTTTAATGACACGGACCTGAATATAGTAGAATGCATCCAGATGATTCATATAGCTAATTCCAACTAATACGGTATGCAGCATCAGTTGACTGAATGACCAAAAACCTAAAGGTCTTTTCCAAATAATACATTCTTTTGAATAAGTTATGATGTAACTGAGGAAGCCAGTTTCTATACTACACATCCCCTGCAGATGACAACTGAAGCCCTCAAAAAGCAGAAACCTACATATTATGTTACTTCAAAGTGAAACAAAAAACACAAGGTGCTCATACGGGATCCAATGCACTTGTCTTGGTAGTACTATAAGACAATATATTTGATGCCAATAGATATCTACATGACAAGGACCATTCATGGCATGAATATTAAATGACCTACCAAGTTTTATCTCTGAGGTGATATTCCCAATAGCATGAAGTAGGCCTATTGTTCCGCATGCATTTCCCACTGTCTGTTTCATGAAGTAAACTGTACTAGTAGGGTCCTGCACCTGCATGCAACTCTCATGAATAATTTTTAATTTTGAATTATTCATCCATATATAAGATACGTGTAACACTTAGAGCACTCGTACACAATTGCGAAGGGGGGAGGAAAGGATGTCAGGAAATATTTTTCAGACAAGAGAATGATGCACTGTTGACTGCATTTTGAAAATCCAATTTAGCACCAAACCTTCTATCATATTGCAACGCTTACCAACTCGTTCAACAACCAGACTAGCAGTGGGATGAAATAATAGATGATTCAGATAAAACACAACTTAGGAGAACTAATCAAAGGTTGGATAGTAGCAAGAAGTCGAGAAAAATCAAAATGAGGATAAAGTCAAAGGTGCTAAGAATTTACGTCCCGAGACCTCTAGCATCTAGGAGGTCTTTCAGGCAACCGCGTCCGCGGCCAGCAAGTAAAAGCTTCCAATAAAGCTAAAATCAGTCGAAGAGGATTAAGGGTAGATAAGATAAATGTGATGAACTACACAACAGTGAAGCCGAGGCAATGACATTATCAAGTAACAACCAACCCAGAAGAACAGCACATTCAGCGCCAAAAAGAGATCATAACATGGCCAGCCTAATTAAAGAATTTTACTGGCATAATAACAAGTTAATGTGACTCAAGACTAAACATGAATAGCAGTAACATAAAGTTCCTGAATCCTGTAAATTCAGAATTCAGCAATAAGAAATCAATGTCTGATGATGGAAGCACTGTATACATAATTTAAAAGTAACAAAGTATAGATCATAAATATGGCCATGAAGCTCATCAAATCACCTTTGTTTGGCTGTCTTGCTGTATTCTCTCTGCTTCACTCTGAAAACACGCACGTAATTAATGAGCTAGCATCAAATTATAAAGAAAAAAAGGAGAGTACAAAACCAGTCGTGTTACTTGTTTAATTAACAAAGGTTTCTTTAGCAGCAAACCTGTGATGTGAGAGGATAGAGAAACAAAACAGCAAGCACCGGCTTGGGCACCATATCCAAAAGTTCTTCATCTAACCCATAAACATCATAGCACTCTGCCTCATTAGGTGGAACACCAAGTCCCCAAAGGAACTGCTCAATTAAACGAAAAAGGCAAATAATGAAATAGGATCAACCAATTACGTTTATCTCATCAACTTTTCATGTATATGGGTTTTCACCAATCTTAGTTGATTGATAGAAAATACACATGCAAATTAAAAACATGCTTATATACCTTATTAAGTAGTAACTTTTTTTCGGACAACATAAGATCAATCAGCTGATTAAAGTGAAAGAAACTTGCTTTATCATCCAATTAGTGTAAATAACACTTCCGCTAGTCAACTTATTAAACAATAAACATGAAAAAACAAAGGACCACCAAGATAGTTTTTTTTTTTCATACTAAATGAATATCTCAAGAACTCAAAAATAATGAAACCTTAATTTTCTGAGAAACCCGAGAAAAGATTTAGCTAACGGAAAGAAAACAAACGAAGAGATTGACAAAAAGTAAATGCTAACACGCAAAATAAAGGGGTACCTGATTCATGACATCAGGGTTAGCTTCAAGAGGAAGCCATTTCTTAGCACCACCACTTTCAGCCATGGACTCTCTCTCTGTCTCTCTGTGTCTCGTTTAGGAAGTACAGGTAGCGGGTAATGTGGCACTTTGGAATGCTCTCTTCCTTATATAGGTTTTGGAAAAGTTTTATGATGTGGTTTATCAAAATAAAAATCTCATTTTGTCCGCTTTCCAATTCCAAGCCAATTTTATAAATTTGACATAGGTTTGGACATAGTTTTTTTTCTAAAAAAAAAAATTAAAAATACTATTTGTTCATGGAATTTGATTAATTTTTGAGTTTTTTTTTTTTTTGGAAGAAAAGTATTCACGTTTGAAAAATTAGCTTTGAATGAAATTATTCTATTCCAAAACTTTAACTTTTTTTCAAGTAAAATACATGTCTAAACACAACTTCAATTTTTAAAATTATTTTTCAAAACAACTTAAAAAAACTCTTTTTCCAACGTTTCAACCCAATTTATATCCAAGCACCTACTTAATATGCCCCTTTTAATTGAAGAAATCACACGTATCCAAATTAGAAATAAGTAAACGTGTGTTTGTTTGGGGGAAAGTGACTCTTAAGGAGAATAAGATAACTATCCTACCTCTATAATTGTCGAACTATATTTCTTTGCTGAAAGATTAAAGCAACTATCTTTAATATATGATCTTTTTTACTTGCATTTCATGCTAGCGTGTTTTAGTTCACCAATTGAAAATCTTTTTACGAGCGACTTTTTATTCAATTGATGAATTGGTTCATCTACACATGGTGTCTCATATATGTAACAGTTTATCTGGTTTCCATAGTATATCTATTGTAGATTTCTGCAAATAAGAGGATTCTTGTCCCATAGTAAAGGATACATTGTGTCTCTTCACAGAATGCTAAGAATGCTGCACACAATATACTCCCCCATTCTCCCTCTACCTCCAACTAGTTGGAGCACGCTGTGTATGGTTTTATTAGCCCTTAACATAAACAAAGTTTACACAAGCGCAGACACGACGGGCAACACCAAGATGAATTAGATCACATAGAAATAGTAGTACTTTGTTTTGGTTTCCATTGTGGATGGTCAAGTTATCTATTGGGTGCACTATAATCTTTTCATTCACCCTTATACCTAGGTTTTCTCCTCTCAGCAAATGCAGCAAGGCCTTCTAACCGATCTTTTGTGTCTAATAGTTGTTCATAGCAATCCCACTCTAAAGCTAAGCCTGACTCCATATCTAGCTCCACTCCTTTATCAATAGCACATTTTGCCATCTTTAACGCCACCGGACCCTGTCAGAAAATATGTCAGTCGACATTGATAAGGTATATGCCAATTGACTTGCAGAAGCCGAGCATAAAAAGAGCATCTTTAGCAAAACCTTCATCAACATTTATTTTACTTTCACTCCTCGTGCATCCTTAGACCAAATTTATTCATCAGAAGTTTTAAGTTATTGAAAAAAGAGCAAAAGCTTTATCACCGTTCCATCTGGAGGTAGAAGAGCACGGTTAACAGGGGGGAAAGGAAAAGAAAAAAGGAAGGCTCTATAGAAA
This sequence comes from Nicotiana noctiflora, assembly GCA_032618575.1. Taxonomy (NCBI): domain Eukaryota; kingdom Viridiplantae; phylum Streptophyta; class Magnoliopsida; order Solanales; family Solanaceae; genus Nicotiana; species Nicotiana noctiflora. Next base: position 109,959 of record JASVEL010009752.1, read on the forward strand.
AGGATAAGATTGGACTTAATTGATGCTACAATATCCTTTCAACACAGCCCTGACTAGTATGAATAAAACCATATGATAAAGTAGTACCAATAGAACTTGTGGAGTGAATTACACCACTGTTACAGTAAATGAATAAAGTGCGCCCCTTTTCTGGACCCTGGACATTGAAATGAGCTTTTAAGATTGAAAGCATAAGGGAATCACCAAAATTTGGCTTTTATTTGTTCTTTCCACTCTGGCTCAGCTTCCTAATATTCCCACTCTGCCACTCAATATCATTTCATTCTACATGGAAACCAGAAATACAAGAAGCTCGTAAAACAGAAAGGTTACATGGAGAAACCTTGAGCTTCACTTTCAGTAAAATGCATGGAAAATGGCAAAAAGGAAAGAAAAAGTGTAACCAGAGGCGGATGCAGTATGAGAGTTATGCGTTCAATTGAACCCATAACATTCGATGCGGAATACAAATTTATGTGGTAAAATTCATTAAAATTGTAAACATAATATATTTGAACCCATAACTTTAAATATATATAATGGGTTCAATATTAAAAATCTTAAAATTGAACCCATAAAATTTAAATCCTGGATCCGCCTTTGAGTGTAACACTTGTTTTCTATGTGAACCTGCCATAACATAGCTAAAAAAAGAAAACAAAGAAACCAAAGCAACGAACTATTGTATAGTCAATGATCCTCCAAAGCTTATCACAGATAATGAAGGTGCAGTGCACAAAGTGAAAACAAGCAAGCATATGATTAGTAAATGCCAATAAATTAAGGTCCACGGAAGATGATAAAAAGTTCGAAGAAGAGCCTCAATTTTATTCAAAAAAACACAAAAAAATAGTGACAAGCTTACTTTATGGCCCTGAGGGTGCATAACTCATAAAAGGTGAAAACGATACAAAAAAGTACTACTATTTACTGCTAACGAATCTTTACAGTTATCTGTGTACAGTACAGCTAGATATCTGTTTTTTTTTTATAGGAAGAGTTGGACTTCTTTTATGTTTCTTCTCTTCTTCTTTCTTCGTGACTAAATTGCAGTTGGAAGTCATATGAGTGGGACACCAGATAAATAATTAAACATGCTTTATCTCAATAACTAAAGTCTAACCTTCTGATTAATATCCCTAGCAAGTTCAAGTGCCTTGAGACGAGCCTCGCCAGCAGGAACACAGTAATTGACAAGCCCTGCATAACATGTATAATTCACTAAGAATTTGGAAAAGAAAACCATAGGAGATCAAGGTCCAAAATTACAGCAGAAGCAAAAATTAGATGATTTCTTTCTAGCGGCCTAAACCTTGGAGTACATTGTTAACCCATAACTCGTAATGGATTGAGGAAATCACCGCCATTTTTATATGAGAGAGAGAGAGAGGGAGAGAGAGAGGGGGAGGGGGAGGGGGAGGGGGTAGGGAGAGGGAGAGGGAGAGAGAGAGAGAGAGAGAGAGAGTCTTGACAAATGAGCTCTAACAAGTAACAAGTCATACGCGTACCTATTGATACAGCATCTTTCCCACTTATCTTTCGGCCAGTAAATATTATATCTTTTGCAATTGATTTTCCAACCAATCTAGGAAGCCGTTGTGTTCCTCCTGCTCTGCACAATGCCAGTATGAAATAAGAGGATGGCATTAAGAAGATCATCTATGCATACAGAGTATTTAAAGCAACTGCTGAAGTTGGAAACCTAGTAAAAGATTACAAAGTGACAAAAAGATAGTGGAAATGTGTCCAACTGATCTGATAAATTCAGAAAATAAACCACACATAGCTAACACATCCTTCACCGAATTTTGGGATTTTGCATAAGCAAACATATAATGCGTAATTAAGGCATACCCTGGTATTACAGCAAGTCCTGTTTCTGGCAAGCCCAGCACTGCATCTTCACCTATTGACACATCATCAAACTAGAGAGCAAGAATGGGAAAATAGGGTACGCTCAGAAGTGCAACAAAGCACGTACCACATATCCGGATATCACAAGACATGGCCATTTCAAGTCCCCCACCCAATGCTATACCTTCAATGGCAGCAATTGTAGGAATATGAAGACCCTGACCAAGAACATATTTACTCAAATAGAGAGAAAGAAAAGAAGATGATATGAACAACTGGACCACTTTATGGTTGATAAAGTAATAAGTGAGGAAGAAGAAACGAGACATAGTATGATCTCATGAACCAATCATTTTGAAGGAAGAATTCAGAAGATTGTATAAACTGATAACTTCTTCTTTTCGTAAATTGAAAAAGAAAAAGCACTTTTTCTTGAGCTTTAAGCCACTGTGATCTGTAATATATTAAACAAAACATCAATACAAGTCACGTACCTCCAAAAAGGAAAAGGTTGATCTCAAAGTGCTTACAAAATCCTGGACTTCAGAAAGAATCATAGTTTTTCGTTCCTATGCAGCAAATGCCAATCAATTGAATTAGCTATCGGTAGGTAAAAAATACAGCAGGGCTAACAAACAGTAGAAAGACTACTAAGTGCTAAATCAACATCTGATACCAAAAACATCAGCTATTCAATCAATATGCCATGCCAATCATAAATTCAGTCCTCACAATAGAAAAGTGAATCTGTGAAGATGTTTGAGTCCTACAGAGACTGCACAAGCGAAGAGATCAAACAACAGAGAAACTTTTCAACATTGAAAGTTGTATGTTTGGCCGATGCTCCAAGCTTGTGGAATTTTATTGTTTTTCTTGTCAACATGTAACGCGATATAAAAGAAAAACATACTAGAAGACAACATGACATTACAGAGAGAATCGACAAAACATCTACTATATGTTAAAAAAATCACTAAATTTGTACAAATATAGATTTCAAACCCCGTAAATCAATGGACTAGGCAGAATTTCGAAGACGAACATATAAAGTTCATATCTTGGATCCGTCTCTTGCTCGAAAACACAAATACAATGGTTGGCACAATGAAGAGGATACATGACTTAAAGGAAGAATTAATATCTACGAGTTGTGATACTGGTTGCACGAAAATACATATTACTACTAAAAACGCAACATGAAGAGAAGCTGTAATACCTTCAAATCAGCTCCAGCACAAAACACTTTGGGAACCGAACTGCAGATCATCAAAACATTTGCTGAACGTTCATTACTCACGGCTTCAAACGCTTGCTGTAATCCTCTTAACATATCCTTCCCTATTGCATTTCTCGCTTCGGGCCTATCCAACTTAACCTCCAAAATTCCTGTAAATTAAACCACAATCAATTGTAACCAAATAAAAATTGTTAAATTCCCCAACTAGTTACAGCATGCTGTAAAACGGAACAAAAGTGAGTGGAATTACCGGAATCGGAATCGGAGAGTCTTTCAAATTTGACGGATTCAGAAGCCGACTGTAAGATTAGAGTTCTATGACTCTGAAATTGCCATTTTGGGACTCCATAGCTGGAGAAGTAAGAATGGGAATAGGGTTTTGATCGCTTCAAGCATTGTTGCCCGATTGACTTAGCTACGGCCACAAATGCAACTACCATTTCTGGAGAAATCAATAATTTGAAATACAGAGATATAGCTCCTGATTGTATAATTTCTGCGTCATTTAATTCGTGAACAAGTTATAGTAAAAATATAACGTCGGATTATTATTATCTTCCGGGTTGAATAACATCAAAATTATTTAGTAAATATTTCTTATTAATATATGTTTTCTTTAATGGACTAAAAGAATATATGGAGTTTAATATAAAGTGTGTGTTTGATTTCACACTAAATAAATTAATAATTTTTAATTTTAATCATGATTTTTTAAAAGGATTTGGAGAAAAGACTTAGAACATCTTTATCATCGCTTTTACTTCTCGTGAATTCATGTATCATCTTTTCAATTTTTAATAAAAATTATTTTTGAAAAATATATAAAAAAGTATTATATGTACTTTGAAAGTAAAAGTTAAGAGGGTGGTATAAATAAAATAAAATGCTTCAAAACAAGGCAAAACCAGATAATGTGAAAAATGAAAAACCAATTTTCAAGGTGGCATGTCTATCCAAAAGATAAGATTGACAATCTAAAAAAATTGTGTTCCTTTGTCAATTGATGTTTTGATCTGCCTAACTAAATTGCGTGTTGGTCTTGAAAGTTGAAACCAATCATAGATCCTCAGGATCCAATTTTCAATCACACCAATGACCGCAACTATCTTGTAAAATTTCATTAGTAGAATTTATAGAGGCTAATATATATTGAGATCTTATCCCTACTCCAAAGGGATACAGAGTTTATTTTCAAAAAATTATCGGCTTAAGAAAATAAAAGGACAAAAGGAAACAATATTAACATCACCACAGAAATCATAAAAAAATAGGAACAATATGAAATCCAGAAGAAAGATGCAAAGCAAAAGCGATAGCTAATAAATAGGTCATGCGCGGAAAAGTAAAATAGCAAGATACAACATTGACACTAGCTAGCTTAGACAAAAACTATCATATTAGTCTCAAAAAGGTACCAAATAAGGTAAGACTCAACTACCTCAGAAAGACAATAAATTCTTTTATTGTTAATTAGGGATCCTACTGTGACGACCCAAAGGGATCATCACTTGTTTTCTCAATCATTTTGAGCTTCTGAGGCCTTGAAAACCTCATTTATAGTTACCTCGATTTGCGTGCGCAATCCGGGCGTGAAGCCGGAAATTTTTTATGTTGAAATATGTGAAAAATATGAAGAATTTTGATATTAATATTGATATGATTGACTTTGGCTAACATTTTTGGTAAACGGACTCGGACCTCTGATTTGACGGTCTCATAAAATCCGTGGAAAATATGGAACTCGGGCGTATGCCCGGAATCAAAATCCGAGGTCTAGAACCCCGGTAAAAGAATTTTTTTGTTAAATTATTTTCTGAAAATATTTAAGAAAAATGAAACTGAAATTTGATTAAAAAGTAATGGTATCGGGCTCGTATTTTGGTTCCGACGCCCGGTACAGGTCATATATGTTGGTTAAGCGCATCCTGTAAAGTTTGGTTGAAAATGGGCGTCGTTTGACGTGTTTCGGTCTTAAATTGGAAATTTTGGAAGTTATGAAATTTTGAAAGAATTATTGAGTTTTAAGGCTCAATTCATTGATGTTGATGTTATTTTGGCTTTGATCGCGCAAGCAAGTTCGTATAATATTTTTGAGTCAGTGTACATATTTGGTTTGGAGCCCCGAGGGTTCGGGTGAGTTTCTTATAGGTAACGGGATGTTTTGGACTTAGAAAATTTTGTATTTTTGATGTCTACTGGTATCTGGCACGTTACTCTATGCGATCACATAGAAGACATTGCGATCGCATAGAGTAAATTTTTGTTGCCCATTTTTGTTCTATGCGATCGCAATAATAGCTCTGCGACCGCATAGCTTCGTCTGTCCCTTCTATGCGATCGCACAGAGACTTTCACGATCGCATAGAGTAAATATTGAGGCCCAGAAATCCTTGTACGCAATCGCATACCAAGCTCCGCGATCGCATAGTGCAAAGTCCAGCACCCCATTTTTTCTTCTATGCGATCGCGTTCCTTCCCCTGCGATCGCATAGAGTAAATGTTAGGCCCCTTTATTTTCTCCTATGCGATCGCATCCCAGGCCCTGCGATCGCATAGAATAATTTTTCTGCCAGTGATTTAAGTTCTGAAACAGAACAGAAACAGGATAAAAATCTCATTTCTCAAACTCTCTCTTCTCCACAGCTTTTTGGGCGATTCTTGAGCAGTTCTTCATCAAACTTATTGGGTAAGTGATTCTTGACTCATTTCCTTCATATTCCATCTATATTATTCGAATTCTTAGGCCTAAACATGTGAAAATAGGTAGAAAATTTGAGAATTGGGTAGAGTTAGGTTTTTCAAAGAAATTGCGATCTAGACCTCGTTTTGAGGTCGAACTTAAGAACAAATTACATATTTGAACTCGTGAAAGGATGGGTGAATTTATTTTGGTTCGAACCTCGATTTTCGATCATGTGGACTCGGGGTCAATTTTTATTATTCCGGGCAAAATATTGTAAAAATTATATTTAGCCATATGAACTAGTTTGTTAAGTAGAATTGATGATATTAAATCAATTATGTATAGATACGATTGGATTTGAGCCACATTTGAAAGAAAAAGGCATTGCTACGGATTGAATCGTTCGTAAACTTTCGAGGTAGGTGTTTGTTTTATCCTACCTTGAGGGAATAGGAATTGAGTTTATGTGTTGATTGTTATGTGTGGAGTCCGACGTTTAGGCATCGTGACGAGTATCTATACGTTGGGGGTCGAGCATGACCGTGGGTCTTAAATGGATTAAATTCCTATTAATCCTATGTGATTATATGAAAGGAAATGATTATTGTTGTCACACCGGTAACATACATATACTGTTGATTAGTTATTATTTATTGGTTTCGTACCGGTAATATAAATGTTTTTGAATTACAAAATTATTGGCTTTATACCGGTAATATAAATGTTGTTGAGATTGAAGATTATTGGTTTAATACTGGTAATACTTTTATATACTTATTGTTGATTAGATATTATTGGTTCAATGGCGGTAATATATATTTAAGAATTGGGATCGTGTGGCACGCCGACCACCTATATATTTAAGAATTGGGATCGTGTGGCACGCCAACCTCTTATATAATAAGAAAATGGGATCGTGTGGCACGCCGACCACAAAGTTATTTGAATGTTGGCATTGGTCATAATTACCGGTAGCCTATTATTAAATCTGGGAGCGAGTGGTACGCCTACCACAAGATATGAAATGAAAATTAATTGAGACATGAAAGTAAGTTTTGTTCCATTGATCAAATTATTTCTGATATTATATATTATTGGTTGCTATTTCAGAGCAGGTTCTTTCCTTATAAATGTTCGATAATGTTTTCCTGCTGTTGTATATGTATATATACCTACTGTACAGGTTTATGGGGGTGTATGGTCCTAACCTCGTCACTACTTCGTCGGGATAGGCCAGGCACTTACCAGCACATGGGGTCGGTTGTGCTGATACTACACTCTGCGCTCTTTTTGCGCGGATACAGGTTACGGACAGCAGCAATGGCAATAGCATGATTGGGGGTATTTCAACCACCGAGACTTCGAGGTAGCCTTGCAGGCGTCCGCAGGACCCGTGGTCTCCTTTATCTTTACTTTTCAGTCTGTTATCTCATGTATTCGAGATAAACAGTTTATATTTCTTTCAGACGATTATGTGTATTATTCTTAGAAGTTCATGAGTATTGTGACACCAATCTTGGATAGTGTATTATGCTTGGGTTTTCTAAATCGTATCTAGTAAAATTTGCTAAGTCTTCTGCTAAATTTATTTATTCCGCTGTAATTGCTTAATTTTATTTAAAGTTTTAAAAAAAAGAGTCGTAACTAATGGAAATGTAAGTAAGAATTTGCTTGTCCAGCTTCCACTAGTAGGCGCCATCATGACTCCCGATGGTTGGAAATCCGGACGGTGACAAGTTGGTATAAGAGCTTTAGGTTGCACAAGTCTCACAACTCACGAACAACCTTAGTAGGGTCCGAGGGATCGGTACGGAGATGTCTGTATTTATCCCCCAAAGGCTACAAAGTTAGGAAAACTTCACCTTTATTCTTTCCCGTCATGCGGCTTTGAACTTTCAAGTGCTAATTGAATTTCTACTCTGTTCTTCCGCAGATGGTAAGAACATGCGCTTTCTCATCCACTAACCAGCAGCCCGATGCCCCAATAGCAGCAGCTCCTGCTAGGGGCAGATGCCGAGGTCGAGGCCGTCCTAGAGGCCGAGGTAGGGGCAGAGCTCAGCCCCGAGCAGTAGCACAAGTGGCAGAACCTCAGGTTCATATCGAGGAAGAGGTTCCAGCCCCAACAGTTCTAGTGGGCCCAACTCAGTTCCCAGGAGGGGTTATGTTTACACCGGATCTTCAGGATGCTCTAGTCCGAATAGCAGGTTTTATGGACAATATCACCAGAGCAGGTTTATTACCAGTAGCACCAGCCACTTCTCAGGCTGGAGGAGGTAATCAGACTCCTACTACGTGCACTCCGGAGCCAGTAATTCCCCAGGCTTAGGTTCCTGCTATTCAACCAGTTGAGGTAGCTCAGCTTGTAATTGTGACTCAGGCTAATAATGGTGCAGCTATGTTTGCTGACGCGTTATGGAGATTGGACAGGTTTACCATGTTGTTCACTACCACATTCAGCGGCACTCCTTCAGAGGATCCCTAAGATTTCCTATATAGCCGCCACGAGGTTCTCCGTACTATGGGCATTGTGGAGACTAATGGTGTTAATTTTGCCACTTCTCGATTATCTGGTTCCGCCAAGACTTGGTGGAGAGATTATTGTCTATCTAGGCCAGCAGTATCATCATCCTTGACTTGGGGCAAATTTGCAGAATTGTTCTTGGAAAAGTTCCTTCCAGCAACTCAGAGGGAGGCTTTGTCCAGGCAATTTGAGAGTCTTCATCATGGTTCTATGTTTGTCACACAGTATAAGACTAGGTTCATTGACCTGACTCGTCATGCCATTGTCATACTTCCCACAAATAGGGAAAGGGTGAGAAGATTTATTGAAGGCTTGAGTGAGCCAATTCATATGTAGATGGCTATGGGAGCAGGGACGGAAATTACTTTTCAAGAGGTGGCCATGCAGCTTGCCGTATCGAGATGGCTCTATCACAGGGAGCAGGTCATGGGTCGGATAAGAGACCCCATAATTCAGGCAGATTCAGTGATACCTCATATTGAGGTAAAGATTCTCATGGTAGAGGTCATCCTCCTAGGCCTTATCAGTCAACTCTTCAGGTTTCTCACGATGCTTCCAGTGGTCGTAATCATCAACCACACTATTTTGATCAGCAGCCTATCAGCGCACCACCACTCCGTTATTCTCAGCAGCCGTGGGCTTGTTATACGTGTGGCAACCTTAGTCACATTGCAAGGTATTGCCCTCGAGCTTCTGACAGCTCTCAGCAACATGGTTCTCGTGCTATGATTCAGGCCCTGGTTCCCCCACAGCCTACCCAGCCAGCTAGAGGCGGGGGTAGAGGACATAGAGGTGGAGGAAGAGGTCATAGAGGTGGAGCCCATACCGATATAGGTAGAGACCAGCTAGCAGCTGATCATTCCAGAGATACTGCTCAGGTTGGTGGGGCCCAGCCCCGAGGTTATGCACTTCCTGCCAGACCAGAGTCTGAGTCCTCCGATGTCGTTATTACAGGTATTATTTTGGTTTGTGATAGAGAGGCATCAGCTTTATGTGACCCTGGGTCAACATATTCGTACGTGTCTTCCTATTTTGCACCATACTTGGTTCAGCCTAGTGATCCACTGGGTGTTCCTGTTCATGTGTCTACACCAGTAGGCGATTCTATTATGGTTGATCGAGTTTATCGGTCATGTATTGTAGTGATTGAGGGTCTTGAGACTCGTGCTGATCTATTGCTCCTAAACATGGTGGACTTCGATGTTATATTAGGCATGGACTGGCTATCTCCATATCATGCTATTTTAGATTGCCATGCCAAAACCGTGACCTTAGCTCTACCGAATTTTCCTCATATAGAGTGGAAAGGAATCTATGGTCACACTAGCCACAATATTATTTCTTATGTTAAGGCTCGGCGTATGGTTGAAAAAGGGTGTTTGGCTTATTTAACCTATGTCCGTGATTCCAGTGCTGAGGTTCCTTCTATTGACTCTGTGTCCGTGGTTCGCGAATTTCCTGAAGTGTTTCCTTCAGACCTACCGGGTATGCCTGTGAGCACGTGATTTTTGCCCTACGTAAGACTTACTCCCAAAAATTCAAAATAAAATTATTTTTGTATCGTCGTAATATCTGTGGATTTTTGTGTTAATTTTCTTATTATTTGTATTCTTTGTGTGCACATGTTTGATTGCTTAAATTAAGAAAAATACAAAATACATTGCGTTTGCACTCTTAGGTTTTAATTTACAATTAAAAGTAATCAAGTTTATTTGCCAAAAATAGAAAAATCACAAAACAATATGTATTTTTGTATTTTTAGCATTTAATGTCCCAATTGTGTGATTTTAGTGTAATTTAACCTAATTAGGACTCTCATAAACTAATTTGATTTTTGTAATGTATTTTAGAGTTTTTGTTTTAATAAATTAAGAATTAATAAATAGGAAATAAAGAGAAAGAAAATAGGAGAGGAAATCAGATTGGGCCAAAATCCAATTTAAATATAACAAGGCCCAAACAATTAACCCAATTGACCCGATCTGCCCAATCCCAAGTGACCCCGTTGATCTGGCCCGTTGGATTTTATTATCCAACGGCCCAGATTAATCAATTAATTCCCCAAATATACCCAGGCCCCAACTTGATCAAACGACGTCGTTTGATGCTTAAGAAAATAATCTAGGCCGTTGATCAAGTTTGATCCAACGGCCGAGATTAAAACTTTAATTTTAAACATACCAAGGAAGCCCCAATACCCCCATACCCGTTTCATTTCTCCCAGACCCCTCTTCGTCTCTCCCAGAGACGATCAGAAACCGCCGTGCCTCCGCCGCCCTCCGCCTACCGCAAATCGCCTCGCGGCGGTTCCGGTAGGCCAATGGCCACCCAATCAACACCATAGCTCCCCCTAAACCTCCTCTACACGAATCCGTGGTCCGTTAACCTCGAATCATCCCCAAACGTCTCGAATCTTCAATCGAAGATTCGAGTTAAAACCCAAACCACGCCAAACCACCCCAAATTCACACCAGCGACTCCTCACACCTCCCTCGTACCCCTACTAACCCCGGTTTAGCTCGAATCTTGCCAGGATTGTAAAAGCCCCAAATCTCGGCCATGAACCCTAGACTTCGCGTTTCTTCCTAATTGAGGTCTAATAGACCTTAATTGGGATGTTTTCATTGTTGAAAACATCTCAATTAAGGTCCATTGGCCTCAAAAACGAAGAGTCCAAGTTTGAATTGAATCCAAGATAGGTCCGGGGTCCGCTCAAGTGCGGATTTTCTTCTTACATGGTATTTCTCCTTTTCTTTCTTCATATTTCGTTTGTTAATCATTGTGAATTTTATCCTTTTGCTTTTTCTTTTAGTTTTCTGTTTCTTTTTCATCTCCAATAGACCTTTTATTCGGTCGATTCCCATCTCTATCTGTTTAATTCAATGCTAATTGCTTTGTATGTATAGTTTATTTAACGTCGTCAACAAGTTAACTTGTTTGTATGATTGTTCATTACCTTGTCTGCCCGTATGCAATTCACAAGTCTAGGGCTTGTTGTTTGCTTGATTCTGGATTAGGAGTTAATTGGATACAGTTGTTAGGATTTGATTAAGGTTAGTTGTTTAATCACCTGCCCATAAGAGGGGCTAGTGGAACCTGCTGTATCGCAGGGTATCCCACTAGTGTCCTGCCACCAGCATTCTTAATGTTATAGCCCATACCTGGACACTGGATAGTGGGGAGTTCAGGGAGCAATATGATTTGGACAGAAGCAGGGATGGGCAAGGGTTTTGAGTGGAGTTTTTCTGGCCATCCAGGGTGGAGAGGGTTTAACTATAAGTATAGAGTGATAGGGAGATTAGAGGGGACTGGATTTTTGAGAGATACAATTCTGAAACATATAGATAGATACACACAGACCTTGGACATTCATACATACAGAGATCTTAGACAGACATACATAGTGATAGAGAGCATTGGGGAAGTATTCTGGGAAATACAGTGATAGGCAGACCTTAGGAGGTGACTCGGAAACATATAGAGAGAGGTATACACACACAGGGATTTGGAGTATTTTGATTAGCTTTCAGCCTCAAGGAGAAATACTGTTTCATATAAAAAAAACCACATCATAAAACACTGTTACATCGAGTGTTCCAGTGGTTATCACCTAGGAATCAGTTGTTTTCAGGTCAAAACTTGGTATTTTTTGAGTGAATCACTGCCTGAAATCCTCATTTGTTGGCATTGGTGTGACTGTTTGGTTCCGCTATAATTGGTCTTGGGTAATCGACTTGTGAATCACATTTGGTTTTGCTGGGTTGTTTTTTTTGACTGGTTATTGTCAAACTGCCTGCTGGTTGCTGTTTGGTTTCTTTGTTGCTGTGGTTGAGTGCCTACTGTTGTTGCTGTGAATTGCTTGCTGCTTCATCACTGACCTCTCTCTCTTTTGCTCTTCAATACCGAGGTACACAGGCTGTTTCTCTGCTGTAATTCAAATCATATGCAAAAAATGAAAAGAGTCAATTTGTACTGATGAGTTTGCTATTAATATCTCGTTAATGCATGGTTGAATTCAGTGGATATAGATTTTGTCAAAGCATTTTGTATTCATTAGGAACAGTGCAATTGTGATTAAATTCTGTTCCTTGGACTGTTATGGTTTAATTGATGTTGTTTTAAGACATTCGTGTATACATATTACAGGAATTTATATAGATTCGATGTAGTTTGCAATAATAAAAATAGTTATGTTCACCAGGAATTATGTTATATTCATCTGGAATGGAAACATGATAGTGTATGAATCTAATTATCAAATCAAGGAGTTTAGTATTAAATTCAGGAACCATGAGAATTGTGACTGTATTGGTCTCAGCAAGAATTAAAATAATTAGTATAATATCAACATAATCTTTAAATAGTCTTCTCAGTTTACAAATATTAGAATAATAGCAGGAACATGAACACCCGCAACTTCAGCTTCATCATAGATTTTGCTAAACAAATAGTGCTGATTCACGCCTCAAGCATTAATAACAATGTGGTCTGGCCGACTAACTTTAGATTGGGCCTTGACTGTTAATAAAAATGGCCCAGATCTGGAATACATAGCTCATTCGTTTGGGCTGATAATTATAGGTAATAAAATTCCATTTTTAATTTGAAACCAATAGGTGGAAATATAGCCGGATTAGGATTGGCCTTTAATAAAAGAGTGAGATGAGCCTCGCCGCACTAAACACCTAATTGCGGGGCCCTCGAATAATTGTCATAAAAACTTAGACTTGGAAGGACCGTTTAGTGAATTTCACGGTCTTTTCCCAAAGTTAAACAGACGATAGACTCTTTAGGCACGATTTGAAATAAAATTACTTTCCTAAATGCGAGTGTGCATTTATGTGACCCAAATCTTACTCTCGGCGAAACTGAAATACATTAAAGTCGCAAGCGTACTGGTTGCGGTGCGGCTCGAAATGTGTTTTCGTGACATCGCAATTCTTCTCAAAATTAAAGCGGAATATAAAAGCACACAAATAAAATATATAAAGAAATCAGATAGAAACAAAAATTGCAGTTGAGCGACCGTGCTAAAACCACGGAATCCGGGAGTGCCTAACACCTTCTCCGGGTTAACGGAATTCCTTATCCAGGTTTCTAGTTTCGCAGACTATATTACAGAGTCATAAATTTCCTCGGTTCGGGATTAAACCGGTGACTTGGGACACCATTATTTTTCCAAGTGGCGACTCTGAAATGAATAAGTTGATCTCGTTTCGATTGTCCTTTAATTGGAAAAACTCCCTCGCTGTAACATCCCGCCGAACACACAGCAGCGGCGATGCCGGCCGTGCCACCGAACACACAGCAGTGACACGCAGCCTAAGGAATTGTTACCCTTGGGTATAGGAGCATTCCACGCATAGCTGCAGCTATTGGGAATCGAACCTAAGACCCCAAGGCTTTTCAGGGATTTTACTCCCTCACCTCTCACCAATTGAGCTGACGACCCAAAGGGTCATCACTTATTTAATTAATCATTTCGAGCTTCTGAGGCCTTGAAAACCTCATTCTAGGTTACCTCGATTTACGTGCACGATCCGAGCATGTAGCCGGAAAGATTTTGTGATAGAAAATATGAATTCTATGAGAAATTTGGATAAAAATGATATTAATATTGATATGGTTGACTTCGGTCAACATTTTTGGTAAACGGATCCGGACCCGAGATTTGATGGTCCCGAGAGGTCCGTAGGAAAATATGGGACTTGGACATGCGTCCGGAGTCGAATTCTGAGGCCTAGAGCCCAAGTTATGAATTTTTATGTGAAATTGTTTTTGATGCAATTATTAAAGGAAATAAATTAATTGACCTTGGTATCGGGCTCGTATTTTGGTTCCGACGCCCGGTACAAGTCTTAAATATTATATATGTGATTTCTGTAAAGTTTGGTGACATTTGGATGTCGTTTGAGAGGTTTTGGACCTTGAGTCCCAAGTTTGAAAGTTTTGAAAACTAAAGGTATGAAAATCATGCATTTGAGGCTTGATTTGATGAAAACGAGGTGATATTGGCGATGTGATCGCACGAACAAGTTCATAATGTGTTTTTGAGGTTATGTGCATATTTGGTTTGGAGCCCCGAGGGCTCGGGTGAACTTTGGATAGGCCACGAGGTCAATTTTTCATGTTAGAAGTTGCTGTCTGCAACTGGTCTGCACAGTTCGCAAATGCGAACAATAGTTCGCAAATGCGAACTCCCCACTATTCTGCAGAGTTCGCAAATGCGAACAATAGTTCGCAAATGCGAACTCCCCACTATTGTGCCTGAGTTCGCAAATGCGAACAATAGTTCGCAAATGCGAACTTGACCCTACTGTGCTTGTGTTCGCAAATGCGAGCTATAATTCGCAAATGCGAACTGGCCACTATTCTGCCTGGGTTCGCAAATGCGAACAATAGTTCGCAAATGCGAACCTCCCATATTTAGCCTGTGTTCGCAATTGCGAACAATAGTTCGCAAATGCGAACTTCCCAGTTTTGCCTTGGCTTCGCAAATGCGAAGAAAAGTTCGCAAATGCGAACTTCCCACCCTTAGCTTATTTTTCAAACTCCAGAAATTGGTCGGGGTTCGCAATTGCGAACCCATGTTCGCAAATGCGAACACAGAGACCTGAAAAACACGAATTTCAGTCATTTTTTCACATTTTACAAAACCAAAACACCCATTTGCGATTACTCAAGGATTTCTTCTTCATCAAAACGATTGTAAGTCACTTTTTACTTAATTCTTTCAATTCCTAACATCATTAAACATGTTTTTCATAAGAAATCAAAGATTTTCATGGTAAAATTCTTGTTTTTGTTAGAAAATAGGGTTTTTCATAAATTGGGGAATTGGACCTCGAATTGAGGTCCGATTTTGAAACAAATTATATATATGAACTCGTGGGGGAATGGGTAACCGGATTTTGGTCCTAACCCCGAATTCCGACCATGTGGGCCCGGGGTTGAAATTCACTATTCATGGCAGAATGTTGTAAAAGTGGTATTTGGTCTTAAGAATTAGTTTGTTGAGTAGTATTGATGATATTAAATCAATTGTGTATAGATACGATTGGATTGGAGTCAAATTCGAAAGGAAAGGGCATTGCTACGGATTAAATCATTCGTAAACTTTCGAGGTAAGTGTTTGTTCTATCCTAGTTTGTAGGAATATGAATTTAGTTATGAATAAATTGTTGAATAAGGATTATTGGTGTTATACCGGTAATGAAGGTAAATTGTTGAAGCTATTATAAATTATTGGTTTAAAAACCGGTAATTACAAATATTGTTGATATAGAGATTATTGGCTAAAGGCCGGTAATATATATATATATATATATATATATTTATGAAATGGGATCGTGTGGTACGCCGACCACTTATATAATAAGAAATGGGATCGTGTGGTACGCCGACCACGAAGTGATTTAAATCTTGGCATTGGCCATAGTTGCCGGTAGCCTATTGATATATTTGGGAGCGGGTGGTACGCCTACCACAAGATATAATTATTGATATATTTGGGAGCGGGTGGTACGCCTACCACGAGATATAATTATTGACATATTTGGGAGCGGGTGGTACGCCTACCACAAGATATAATTATTGATATATTTGGGAGCGGGTGGTACGCCTACCACAAGATATAATTATTGATATATTTGGGAGCGGGTGGTACGCCTACCACAAGATATAATTATTGATATATTTGGGAGCGGGTGGTACGCCTACCACAAGATATAATTATTGATATATTTGGGAGCGGGTGGTACGCCTACCACGAGATATAATTATTGATATATTTGGGAGCGGGTGGTACGCCTACCACAAGATATAATTTTTGATATATTTGGGAGCGGGTGGTACGCCTACCACAAGATATAATTTTTGATAGTTGGGAGCGGGTGGTACGCCTACCACGAGATATGAAATGAGAGAGGAATTGAGACAGGAAAGTAAGATTTATTATGTTGATTAGATTATTCTGGATATCGTGAGTTATTGACTGTTATTTCA
Source organism: Nicotiana noctiflora (assembly GCA_032618575.1). Classification (NCBI taxonomy): domain Eukaryota; kingdom Viridiplantae; phylum Streptophyta; class Magnoliopsida; order Solanales; family Solanaceae; genus Nicotiana; species Nicotiana noctiflora. Next base: position 126,258 of record JASVEL010009752.1, read on the forward strand.
GAGCAGAGTATTTCCTTATAATGTATTATATATATATATATCTATATTGCAACTGTACAGGTTTAGGTGGGTGACTGGCCTTAGCCTTGTCACTAGTTCGCTGGGATAGGCCAGGCACTTACCAGCACATGGGGTCGGTTGTGCTGATACTACACTCTGCGCTCTTTTGCGCAGATACAGGTTACGGACAGCAGCAGCGACAGTAGAGACTTGTGGATTTTTCGACTACTGAGACTACGAGGTAGCCTTGCAGGCGTCCGCAGGACCTGTTGTCTCTTCTATCTATGCTTTTCATTCTGTTATCTCATGTAATCGAGATAAACGAGCTTGTATTTTCTTTCGGACGAGTTATGTGTATTATTCTTAGAAGTTCGTGAGTATTGTGACACCAATCTTCGGTAGTGTATCAGATTTGGATTTTCTTTATCATATTTGACTAAGTCTTCCGCTGTAATTTATTTGTTTTTAATAATAAGAATTGGTAATTAATGGAGTTGTAATGAATATTTGGCTTGCCTAGCTTCCATTTAGTAGGCGCCATCATGACCCCGATGGTGGGGAAATCCGGGTCGTGACAAGTTGGTATCAGAGCACTAGGTTGCACAAGTCTCACAACTCACGAACAACCTTAGTAGAGTCTGAGGGATCGGTACGGAGACGTCTGTATTTATCCCCCAGAGGCTACAGAGTTAGGAAAATATTCCCTTCATTCTTTCCTATCGTGCGAGTTTGTTCTTCGAATGTTAAGTTGAATTTCTACTCTTGTCTTCCCACGAACGGCGAAAGCATGTACTGCTTCTTCAGCCGACAATGGCACAGGCTGGTGATAGATCAACAATGCCTTCAGAAGTTTTACGGAGTTTCGAATAAGTTTCACCAAACTCTTCGCTATCTCCTTCAGTGGTGCATCTTTTGAGAACCCAAGGTAAATTATTGATTGTTGCTATGAGATATTGTAGAATGCGGGAATAGTTGAAGGTGAGAGGGTTGATTCTATTGTGTTTCAGGTAGCGAGTGAATTAGTGGAAACATAATGTATTTACTAACCGGCTGTGGTTTTAATGGACCTTGACGTCTGGTTAATTTATTCGAAGTTGTGAAGGATAATTATTGTGGACTATCAGATGTTGTGACTTTGACTTATAGCCAAAAGGGGGGAAAACCACTATTAGTGAATGGACCGAATGGCCATGTTTTATGTCAATTTTGGCTTGGAATGTATACATATGGTATGGAAAGGTCCCCCAAATAAATTATGCACGTTTGAGGCTTAGTACTCTGCAGGGGGTAAGAATCTGCCCAAAGAGTAATAAAGAGTATATGAGCAAAAGAGGCAATTGGTCGTCAATGTTTGTGACAAGCCTATGAAGAGGGCGGACTGGCCATGCGACATTACCTACTCAATCCTATTTGTAGAAATATTTGGAGGAGTTACCTCCCTGACACTTTGAAAGGTGTGGTATGTATGATCTGAACGATCATGTCAGGTTATTATGACAGTGTCCGAATATGTTGTCATGTCCAATAAGTTAATTGGGCCTCAAAGGAATTGTTGTGAATGTGGCAGATTGGAGAAATATAATTTATGAAGGCACTCAAGCTACGTGCCCCATTGCGGTCAATACTCAACTCACATGACCAGCTAGAGTTAAGGGTCAGGATGTTAAAGGCGGAGGTGAGACTCCTAGAGGTGGAGATCTAGTTGTTGACATAATTTCTATGGTGTGACTGAGGTCACTACACCGGATGATGTTATCACATGTACAATTCTGATTGTTATAAAAGGAATATTTTTCCTCAATTTGATTTGATCTTTGAAGAATTGAGTCAAGTCCTCTTAATATGCTCCGCTCATGAGTGAGCTTCGTAATCATCAAATCTACATATGTGAATACTCACGTTGTGCTATTAAATGGAGGTAATTATCTCTATTATTATGTATTGGTCACTAGGAATATTGATGAGGTCAAAAATGACTTTATATTAATTATTACAATGGGAATGAATTCCTGAAGTAACTATTTTAAATGGTTAAATTGTATACCATGTCGGTATGAGGGTTCTTCTATGTCGTGATGCTCTTTGACGGACAATAGTTGAAAAGAAGAAAGAAAGGAAATGAAAAACATCAGTGGCACAATGTGCAAATGCTTGTGATTTAGAGTGGAGGATGAGATCCTCATAATTTGTATAACGTGAAAATATTCGTTTTAAAAACCGAGCTGCAAGCTGCGGTGATTATTATATGAGGACAAGGTCCTGGTGATGAAAAGCTTGTGTTTAAAATTTTCCCTTTTTGGAAATAAAAAAAAATCTAGCATAATATCCTAAATTTGAGCCATGCCTGTTAGGATTATTTGACAATCCTTGCACGGTTTCTATTCATATTTAGCCATTTCCATTTTGTGACCGTTGAGTTCTAGACTTTGAGATGAGCACCAGGTAAAGATAAATATGATACATTAATTCGGGAAATCCGGGTCGTGACAATACCTCACTGTGAGTAAAGTGGGAGTTTTGGAATAAGATATTTGATAACGGGGTTAATTGACAATGTTGTAATTTAAGAACAACTCTTATGGCCAGACTTCAGAGTCATGGATATGTGCATACGCATGAGGTGTTCGTGCCTTATTAGACTTGTTCGTTGTAGTCTTTATTGTTTCCATATTTACCTACTCCTGCAGTCATGAGGAGCATGCGCAACATCTCAGAGTGACCTTGCAGACTCTGAGAGATAGCCAACTATATGCAAAATTTTCAAAGTGTGAATTTTGGCTAAGTTCGGTTGCATTCCTAGGTCATATTGTGACGGCAGCAGGTATTCAGGTTGATCTGAAGAAGATTGAGGCAGTCAAGAACTAGCCTAGACGGACATCAGCCACAGATATTCGGAGTTTCTTGGGATTAGCGGGTTATTATCGCCGATTCGTAGAGGGATTTTCATCTATTGCAACCCCGCTGACCAGATTGACCCAGAAAGGTGTTCAAGTTGAATGGTCCGATGAATGTGAGGCGAGCTTTCAAAAGCTCAAAACAGCCTTGACCACAGCACCGGTATTGGTTTTACCCACAGGTACGGGACCTTATACTGTTTATTGTGATGCTTCCCGTATTGGGCTTGGTGCAGTGTTAATGCAGGATGGCAAGGTTATTGCCTATGCTTCGAGGCGGTTGAAGATTCATGAGAAGAACTATCCAGTGCATGATCTAGAATTGGCGGCGATTATTCACGCATTGAAGATCTGGAGGCATTATTTGTATGGTGTAGCATGTGAAGTATACACCGATCATAAGAGTCTTCAGTATTTGTTTAAGCAGAAAGAGTTGAATATGAGGCAGAGAAGGTGGCTAGAGTTGCTAAAAGACTATGATGTTACTATTTTATATCACCCAGGTAAGGCCAGTGTGGTGGCCGATGCATTGAGTAGAAAGTATGCCAGCATGGGTAGTCTTGCATATATTCCGGTCAATCAGAGACCATTAGATCTAGATGTCCAGGCTTTAGCCTACCGGTTCGTGAGATTAGACATTTCTGAGCCTAGCAGGGTGTTAGCCTGCACGGTCGCTCGTTCTTCTTTATTAGAGCGTATCCCTGAGAGGCAATTTGATGATCCTCATTTGCGTGAGTTGAGAGATACGATACAGCAAGGAGGTGCCACACAGGTAAATCTAGATGATGATGGGATATTGAAATTGCGGGGTCGAGTTTGTGTGCCCAATGTCGAAGGGATTCGAGAGTTAATCTTAGCAGAGGCCCACAGTTCGCGGTATTCTATTCACCCAGGCGCCGCGAAGATGTACCAGGACTTACGGCAGCACTATTGGTGGCGCAGAATGAAGAAAGATATCGTTGCGTATGTCGCTCGGTGTTTAAATTGTGAGCAGGTGAAATATGAGCACCAGAGACCTGGTGGTGTATTCCAGAGGATTGAAATTCCCGAGTGGAAATGGGAGCGGATCACTATGGATTTCGTTACTGGACTTCCTTTGACTCGGAGGAAATTTGATGCTATTTGGGTCATTGTTGATAGGCCGACCAAGTCAGCACACTTTATTCCAGTATCTGTCTCCTACTCGTCGAAGAGGTTAGCGGAGGTTTACATTAGGGAGATTGTTCGTCTCCATGGAGTGCCAGTATCTATTATCTCTGATCGAGGTACGCAGTTTACCTCGCGGTTCTGGAGAGCGGTCCAGCAGGAGTTAGGCACCCAGGTTCGGTTGAGTACAGCATTTCATCCTCAGACGGATGGCCAGTCCGAGAGGACTATTCAGATTCTAGAGGACATGCTTCGAGCCTGTGTTATTGATTTCGGAGGCTCGTGGGATCAGTTTCTACCATTAGCAGAGTTCGCCTACAATAACAGTTACCAATCTAGCATCCAGATGGCTCCGTATGAGGCGTTGTATGGTAGGCGATGTCGATCACCGGTTGGATGGTTTGAACCGGGAGAGGCTCGGTTGTTGGGTACAGACTTAGTTCAGGAGGCCTTGGATAAGGTCAAGACTATTCAGGAGAGATTGCGTTCAGCTCAGTCTAGGCAAAAGACTTATGCGGATCGCAAGGTTCGAGATGTAGATTTCATGGTTGGTGAACGAGTATTGCTTCGGGTGTCGCCTATGAAGGGCGTGATGAGGTTCGGGAAGAAGGGCAAGCTTAGCCCTAGGTATATTGGTCCATTTGAGATTTTAGACAGAGTGGGAGGGGTGGCTTACAGATTAGCTTTGCCGCCTAGCTTATCGGCCGTGCATCCAGTTTTTCATGTATCTATGCTTCGGAGATACCACGGCGATCCCACACATGTGTTAGACTTCAGTACTGTCCAATTGGACAATGATCTATCTTACGAGGAGGAGCGGTACCCATCCTAGACCGGCAGGTTCGACAGTTGAGGTCGAAGAGTTATCCTTCTGTGCGTGTTCAGTGGAGAGGTCAGCCTCCCTGAGGCATCGACCTGGGAGTCCGAGTCTGATATGCGGAGCCGCTACCCACACTTGTTTCCTGACTCGGGTACTTCTTTCTTTTGTCCGTTCGAGGACGAACGGTTGTTTTAGAGGTGGAGATTGTGACGACCCAAAGGGTCATCACTTATTTAATTAATCATTTCGAGCTTCTGAAGGCCTTGAAAACCTCATTCTATGTTGCCTCGATTTGCGTGCACGATCCGAGCATGTAGCGGAAAGATTTTGTGATAGAAAATATGAATTCTATGAGAAATTTGGATAAAAATGATATTAATATTGATATGGTTGACTTCGGTCAACATTTTTGGTAAACGGATCCGGACCCGAGAGTGGATGGTCCCGAGAGGTCCGTAGAAAAATATGGGACTTGGACATGCGTCCGGAGTCGAATTCTGAGGCCTAGAGCCCAAGTTATGAATTTTTATGTGAAATTGTTTTTGATGCAATTATTAAAGGAAATAAATTAATTGACCTTGGTATCGGGCTCGTATTTTGGTTCCGACGCCCGGTACAAGTCTTAAATATTATATATGTGATTTCTGTAAAGTTTGGTGACATTTGGATGTCGTTTGAGAGGTTTTGGACCTTGAGTCCCAAGTTTGAAAGTTTTGAAAACTAAAGGTATGAAAATCATGCATTTGAGGCTTGATTTGATGAAAACGAGGTGATATTGGCGATGTGATCGCACGAACAAGTTCATAATGTGTTTTTGAGGTTATGTGCATATTTGGTTTGGAGCCCGGGGGCTCGGGTGAACTTTGGATAGGCCACGAGGTCAATTTTTCATGTTAGAAGTTGCTGTCTGCAGCTGGTCTGCAGAGTTCGCAAATGCGAACAATAGTTCGCAAATGCGAACTCCCCACTATTCTGCAGAGTTCGCAAATGCGAACAATAGTTCGCAAATGCGAACTCCCCCCTATTGTGCCTGAGTTCGCAAATACGAACAATAGTTCGCAAATGCGAACTTGACCCTTCTGTGCTTGTGTTCGCAAATGCGAGCTACAGTTCGCAAATGCGAACTGGCCACTATTCCGCCTGGGTTCGCAAATGCGAACAATAGTTCGCAAATGCGAACCTCCCCATATTTAGCCTGTGTTTGCAATTGCGAACAATAGTTCGCAAATGCGAACTTCTCAGTTTTGCCTTGGCTTCGCAAATGCGAAGAAAAGTTCGCAAATGCGAACTTCCCACCCTTAGCTTATTTTTCAAACTCCAGAAATTGATCGGGGTTCGCAATTGCGAACCCATGTTCGCAAATGCGAACACAGAGACCTGAAAAACACGAATTTCAGTCATTTCTTCACATTTTACAAAACCAAAACACCCATTTGCGATTCTTCGAGGATTTCTTCTTCATCAAAACGATTGTAAGTCACTTTTTACTTAATTCTTTCAATTCCTAACATCATTAAACATGTTTTTCATAAGAAATCAAAGATTTTCATGGTAAAATTCTTGTTTTTGTTAGAAAATAGGGTTTTTCATAAATTGGGGAATTGGACCTCGAATTGAGGTCCGATTTTGAAACAAATTATATATATGAACTCGTGGGGGAATGGGTAACCGGATTTTGGTCCTAACCCCGAATTCCGACCATGTGGGCCGGGGGTTGAAATTCACTATTCATGGCAGAATGTTGTAAAAGTGGTATTTGGTCTTAAGAATTAGTTTGTTGAGTAGTATTGATGATATTAAATCAATTGTGTATAGATACGATTGGATTGGAGTCAAATTCGAAAGGAAAGGGCATTGCTACGGATTAAATCATTCGTAAACTTTCGAGGTAAGTGTTTGTTCTATCCTAGTTTGTAGGAATATGAATTTAGTTATGAATAAATTGTTGAATAAGGATTATTGGTGTTATACCGGTAATGAAGGTAAATTGTTGAAGCTATTATAAATTATTGGTTTAAAAACCGGTAATTACAAATATTGTTGATATAGAGATTATTGGCTAAAGGCCGGTAATATATATATATATATTTATGAAATGGGATCGTGTGGTACGCCGACCACTTATATAATAAGAAATGGGATCGTGTGGTACGCCGACCACGAAGTGATTTAAATCTTGGCATTGGCCATAGTTGCCGGTAGCCTATTGATATATTTGGGAGCGGGTGGTACGCCTACCACAAGATATAATTATTGATATATTTGGGAGCGGGTGGTACGCCTACCACAAGATATAATTATTGACATATTTGGGAGCGGGTGGTACGCCTACCACAAGATATAATTATTGATATATTTGGGAGCGGGTGGTACGCCTACCACAAGATATAATTATTGATATATTTGGGAGCGGGTGGTACGCCTACCACGAGATATAATTATTGATATATTTGGGAGCGGGTGGTACGCCTACCACAAGATATAATTATTGATATATTTGGGAGCGGGTGGTACGCCTACCACAAGATATAATTATTGATATATTTGGGAGCGGGTGGTACGCCTACCACAAGATATAATTTTTGATATATTTGGGAGCGGGTGGTACGCCTACCACAAGATATAATTTTTGATATATTTGGGAGCGGGTGGTACGCCTACCACGAGATATAATTACTGATATATTGGGAGCGGGTGGTACGCCTACCACAAGAGATAATTACTGTGATAGTTGGGAGCGGGTGGTACGCCTACCACGAGACATGAAATGAAAGAGGAAATTGTCATTTCAGAGCAGAGTATTTCCTTATAATGTATTATATATATATATGCCTATATTGCAACTGTACAAGTTTAGGTGGGTGACTGGCCTTAGCCTTGTCACTAGTTCGCTGGGATAGGCCAGGCACTTACCAGCACATGGGGTCGGTTGTGCTGATACTACACTGCGCTCTTTTTGCGCAGATACAGGTTACGGACAGCAGCAGCGACAGTAGAGACTTGTGGATTTTTCGACTACTGAGACTACGAGGTAGCCTTGCAGGCGTCCGCATGACCTGTTGTCTCTTCTATCTATGCTTTTCATTCCGTTATCTCATGTAATCGAGATAAACAGCTTGTATTTTCTTTCAGACAGTTATGTGTATTATTCTTAGAAGTTCGTGAGTATTGTGACACCAATCTTGGGTAGTGTATCGGATTTGGATTTTCTTTATCATATTTGACTAAGTCTTCCGCTGTAATTTATTTGTTTTTAATAATAAGAATTGGTAATTAATGGAGTTGTAATGAATATTTGGCTTGCCTAGCTTCCATTTAGTAGGCGCCATCATGACCCCGATGGTGGGGAAATCCGGGTCGTGATACTCGCGCTCTCGCGGGTGCGGAAAAAGGAGGTGTGACGGCTCTGGCGACTCTGCTGGGGACAAGTAACCCGGAACTTCGGTTCGGGGTTTAAGAATTCGAGCTCGGTTAAATTGTTGTTTTTGCCTATATCGATTTTATTATATGTTTAATTAATGTGCTACATGTCTACCGACTTTGATACTAGTTGCCTTGTATATACAAAGCTGTTATATGTTTACCGACTTTGATCTTGCGTGAGCTGTATATAAACGCCATGCCGAAAACCCTTGCTGTCCCATGGGGGGATGTGTCTTCTAGGTTGAGACTCCGCTTTTACGGTAGTGTCAATACCCAGGAAATAAGAAAAGAGGCGGGGATAAGTTACAAAGCCGGATGATCACGCGGGTCCCAGATTACGTAGCCCCTCCCTCGATCCAAATTTGTCCGCT
>JASVEL010009753.1:0-42671 GCA_032618575.1 Nicotiana noctiflora
ATCATCACCAGCAAGTGAGTAAACAGTTCTGAAGATATCTCCAGCGGCCAAAAGGAAAAGTAACACGACCCAGTGGGAAAGCAATTCCAAGACGAGGTAATTCGGAAGAAAAGGGTAGCCCAAGAGACGATGCAGAAAGAAGAAAATGGTACAGGAAACAAAGGAAGGCGATAAGGATTGAAGTTGTAGTTGAAGTCAGGGAGCCCGCCTGAAGAATGGAGTGGCGATTTATTTTGAAGTCGTAGTGGAAGTCAGGGAGCCCGCCTGAAGAATGGAGTGGCGATTTATTTTGAAGTTGTAGTTGAAGTCAGGGAGCCCGCCTGAAGAATGGAGTGGCGATTTTATTTGAAGTAGTAGTTGAAGTTAGGGAGCCCGCCTGAAGAATGGAGTGGCGATTTTATTTTGAAGTTGTAGTGGAAGTCAGGGAGCCCGCCTGAAGAATGGAGTGGCGATTTATTTTGAAGTTGTAGTTTAAGTCAGGAAGCCCGCCTGAAGAATGGAGTGGCGATTTATTTTGAAGCTGTAGTTGAAGTCAGGGAGCCCGCCTGAAGAATGGAGTGGCGATTTATTTTGAAGTCGTAGTGGAAGTCAGGGAGCCCGCCTGAAGAATGGAGTGGCGATTTATTTTGAAGTTGTAGTTGAAGTCAGGGAGCCCGCCTAAAGAATGGAGTGGCGATTTATTTTGAAGTTGTAGCTGAAGTCAGGGAGCCCGCCTGAAGAATGGAGTGGCGATTTATTTTGAAGTTGTAGTGGAAGTCGGGGAGCCCGCCTGAAGAATGGAGTGGCGATTTATTTTTGAATTTGGTTGAGGAAAGCGGTTGAATGTAACGGAAATACCAAGCATGAATCCAAGTTCATAATCGAAAGGAAAGCAACAAGGATCAGAAAGATAGATTCAGACTTCGAAGTAGAATAGTTCGAAGATCACAAGGAAGGTACCAATGGTCGGAGTTCGGCAATCAAGATAGACCAAAATAACAATCGTCAGAAGAGAAGAAGCATGTGAAGAAACATCAGAACCAGCAAGATGGCAATGAACATGACAAGATCAAGCTGGAAAGATAGATAAGAGTTTGCAATACTGTAACTTAGTCTAGCTTCTTATTTTTGTTTAGCACGGTGTAATAAGGAGATCAGCTAAGCAGTGGCAACAGCAGCAACAGCAGTAACAACAAAATCACAGCAGTCATGGTAGTCCCAGCTACCAAAACTTCCCGAACTACATTGACCTGATTCCCTTTTAGCCAGGAATATGTAGGAGACCTTTTGAAGCAAGGTTCGGTCAAACTTTTCCAAAATGCTTCATATGGAGTGCTTGAACGGGCAAAAAATCGCTCGTATCCGCTCACTTATCTTTGCACGAAAACTCTGCATGTTTCCGCACAAAGAGGGGCAGCTGTGAGCACGTGATTTTTGCCCTACGTAAGACTTACTCCCAAAAATTCAAAATAAAATTGTTTTTGTATCGTCGTAATATCTGTGGATTTTTGTGTTAATTTTCTTATTATTTGTATTCTTTGTGTGCACATGTTTGATTGCTTAAATTAAGAAAAATACAAAATACATTGTGTTTGCACTCTTAGGTTTTAATTTACAATTAAAAGTAATCAAGTTTATTTGACAAAAATAGAAAAATCACAAAACAATATGTATTTTTGTATTTTTAGCATTTAATGTCCCAATTGTGTGATTTTAGTGTAATTTAACCTAATTAGGACTCTCATAAACTAATTTGATTTTTGTAATGTATTTTAGAGTTTTTGTTTTAATAAATTAAGAATTAATAAATAGGAAATAAAGAGAAAGAAAATAGGAGAGGAAATCAGATTGGGCCAAAATCCAATTTAAATATAACAAGGCCCAAACAATTAACCCAATTGACCCGATCTGCCCAATCCCAAGTGACCCCGTTGATCTGGACCGTTGGATTTTATTATCCAACGGCCCAGATTAATCAATTAATTCCCCAAATATACCCAGGCCCCAACTTGATCAAACGACGTCGTTTGATGCTTAAGAAAATAATCTAGGCCGTTGATCAAGTTTGATCCAACGGCCGAGATTAAAACTTTAATTTTAAACATACCAAGGAAGCCCCAATACCCCCATACCCCTTTCATTTCTCCCAGACCCCTCTTCGTCTCTCCCAGAGACGATCAGAAACCGTCGTGCCTCCGCCGCCCTCCGCCTACCGAAAATCGCCTCGCGGCAGTTCCGGTAGGCCAATGGCCACCCAATCAACACCATAGCTCCCCCTAAACCTCCTCTACACGAATCTATGGTCCGTTAACCTCGAATCATCCCCAAACGTCTCGAATCTTCAATCGAAGATTCGAGTTAAAACCCAAACCACGCCAAACCACCCCAAATTCACACCAGCGACTCCTCACACCTCCCTCGTACCCCTACTAACCCCGGTTTAGCTCGAATCTTGCCAGGATTGTAAAAGCCCCAAATCTCGGCCATGAACCCTAGACTTCGCGTTTCTTCCTAATTGAGTTCTAATAGACCTTAATTGGGATGTTTTCATTGTTGAAAACATCTCAATTAAGGTCCATTGGCCTCAAAAACGAAGAGTCCAAGTTTGAATTGAATCCAAGATGGGTCCGGGGTCCGTTCAAGTGTGGATTTTCTTCTTACATGGTATTTCTCCTTTTCTTTCTTCATATTTCGTTTGTTAATCATGTGAATTTTATCCTTTTGCTTTTTCTTTTAGTTTTCTGTTTCTTTTTCATCTCCAATAGACCTTTTATTCGGTCGATTCCCATCTCTATCTGTTTAATTCAATGCTAATTGCTTTGTATGTATAGTTTATTTAACGTCGTCAACAAGTTAACTTGTTTGTATGATTGTTCATTACCTTGTCTGCCCGTATGCAATTCACAAGTCTAGGGCTTGTTGTTTGCTTGATTCTGGGTTAGGAGTTAATTGGATACAGTTGTTAGGATTTGATTAAGGTTAGTTGTTTAATCACCTGCCCATAAGAGGGGCTAGTGGAACCTGCTGTACCGCAGGGTATCCCACTAGTGTCCTGCCACCAGCATTCTTAATGTTATAGCCCATACCTGGACACTGGATAGTGGGGAGTTCAGGGAGCAATATGATTTGGACAGAAGCAGGGATGGGCAAGGGTTTTGAGTGGAGTTTTTCTAGCCATCCAGGGTGGAGAGGGTTTAACTATAAGTATAGAGTGATAGGGAGATTAGAGGGGACTGGATTTTTGAGAGATACAATTCTGAAACATATAGATAGATACACACAGACATTGGACATTCATACATACAGAGATCTTAGACAGACATACACAGTGATAGAGAGCATTGGGGAAGTATTCTGGGAAATACAGTGATAGGCAGACCTTAGGAGGTGACTCGGAAACATATAGAGAGAGGTATACACATACAGGGATTTGGAGTATTTTGATTAGCTTTCAGCCTCAAGGAGAAATACTGTTTCATATAAAAAAAACCACATCATAAAACACTGTTACATCGAGTGTTCCAGTGGTTATCACCTAGGAATCAGTTGTTTTCAGGTCAAAACTTGGTATTTTTTGAGTGAATCACTGCCTGAAATCCTCATTTGTTGGCATTGGTGTGACTGTTTGGTTCCGCTATATTTGGTCTTGGGTAATCGACTTGTGAATCACATTTGGTTTTGCTGGGTTGTTTTTTTTGACTGGTTATTGTCAAACTGCCTGCTGGTTGCTATTTGGTTTCTTTGTTGCTGTGGTTGAGTGCCTACTACTGTTGCCGTGAATTGCTTGCTGCTTCATCACTGACCTCTCTCTCTTTTGCTCTTCAATACCCAGGTACACAGGCTGTTTCTCTGCTGTAATTCAAATCATATGCAAAAAATGAAAAGAGTCAATTTGTACTGATGAGTTTGCTATTAATATCTCGTTAATGCATGGTTGAATTCAGTGGATATAGATTTTGTCAAAGCATTTTGTATTCATTAGGAACAGTGCAATTGTGATTAAATTCTGTTCCTTGGACTGTTATGGTTTAATTGATGCTGTTTTAAGACATTCGTGTATACATATTATAGGAATTTATATAGATTCGATGTAGTTTGCAATAATAAAAATAGTTATGTTTACCAGGAATTATGTTATATTCATCTGGAATGGAAACATGATAGTGTATGAATCTAATTATCAAATCAAGGAGTTTAGTATTAAATTCAGGAACCATGAGAATTGTGATTGTATTGGTCTCAGCAAGAATTAAAATAATTAGTATAATATCAACATAATCTTTAAATAGTCTTCTCAGTTTACAAATATTAGAATAATAGCAGGAACATGAACACCCGCAACTTCAGCTTCATCATAGATTTTGCTAAATAAGTAGTGCTGATTCACGCCTCAAGCATTAATAACAATGTGGTCTGGCCGACTAACTTTAGATTGGGCCTTGACTATTAATAAAAATGGCCCAGATCTGGAATACATAGCTCATTCGTTTGGGCTGATAATTATAGGTAATAAAATTCCATTTTTAATTTGAAACCAATATGTGGAAATATAACCGGATTAGGATTGGCCTTTAATAAAAGAGTGAGATGAGCCTCGCCGCACTAAACACCTAATTGCGGGGCCCTCGAATAATTGTCATAAAAACTTAGACTTGGAAGGACCGTTTAGTGAATTTCACGGTATTTTCCCAAAGTTAAACAGACGATAGACTCTTTAGGCACGATTTGATATAAAATTACTTTCCTAAATGCGGGTGTGCATTTATGTGACCCAAATCTTACTCTCGGCGAAACTGAAATACATTAAAGTCGCAAGCGTACTGGTTGCGGTGCGGCTCGAAATGTGTTTTCGTGACGTCGCAATTCTTCTCAAAATTAAAGCGGAATATAAAAGCACACAAATAAAATATATAAAGAAATCAGATAGAAACAAAAATTGCAGTTGAGCGACCGTGCTAAAACCACGTAATCCGGGAGTGCCTAACACCTTCTCCCGGGTTAACAGAATTCCTTATCCAGGTTTCTAGTTTCGCAGACTATATTACAGAGTCATAAATTTCCTCGGTTCGGGATCAAACCGGTGACTTGGGACACCATTATTTTTCCAAGTGGCGACCCTGAAATGAATAAGTTGATCCCGTTTCGATTGTCCTTTAATTGGAAAAACTCCCTCGCGCTCTCGCGGGTGCGGAAAAAGGAGGTGTGACAATGCCACCCGACAGGGATATTGGTTTTTGCATTGACTTGGCTTCGGGCACTCAGCCCATTTCTATTCCCCCATATTGCATGGCTCCGCCAGAGTTAAAAAAATTGAAGGAGCAGTTGCAGGATTTACTTGAAAAGGGTTTCATTAAAACATAATGTAATGGTCACATTATGTTTTAACTAAATTATTGTTTGGTTTTGCTTGCATAAAATATTTTTCTATTAGTTTTATATGCTACTAGCTAACAACACCAATTTTAGTAGTGTTCTCTTTTTTGTTTTTTTTTTTTGTTTTTTGTTTTTGTTTTTGCTTTTACAAAATGCGATAAACTAATGTAATATATTCGTTTGATTTTTTAAATCAACTAACCGACTCGAATCAAGCCATGGACACTTCTTGGATTTTCTTTTTTGTTTTTAACTTTATCTTTTTAGTTCTCACTTCTCACTTCTTTGTTAGCTTTTGAAATCCAATTTAGTATAATGTGCATTATTTTAACATTTTATCATAGCAATATATATACATTTGTCCAAATGTTAAATTCTTATGATTGAGCTGAAAGAATGAAAGAAGCACCTTGAGAGAAGAAGAGGAGAGAATGAAATTTTCATCTTCGATACATCTGAGTTACAATGTACAGTACTATATAATTACTTTCTACAGTAACCAACTAACTAGTGCCAACTCATATACAGATGTACAAATATCAGACTAATGGACTAACTACAATTATAATGACCTGACTATGGTTAAGTTAAGAACACATGTGAACTAAGGCACTGTTTGCGTGGATATTCCTTTACATACACCCCTCAAGCTAGGGCCACTGAAGATGTTCTTCAGTCCTAGCTTGGATACCAAATAGTCATATTGAGATCGCCCAAGGCCCTTGGTTAGCAAGTCAGCTTTTTGTTCTGCAGTTGGAACATAGACAGTATTGATTATCCCTTGCTGAACCTTTTCTCTAGTGAAATGGCAGTCAATATCAATTTTATTTCGTGCATTCATGAAAAATTGGACTCGCTACAATTTGAATAGCGAATTTACTATCACAATAGATGGGAACAAAAGAGGAATTAGGAATACCCAACTCCTTGAACATACCAAGAATCCAAAATGCCTTAGCTACAGTAGAAGCTAAACTCTTATACTCAGCCTCTGTTGAGCTGCCAGAGATGGTGAACCGCTTCTTGGACTTCCAACATCACAAAAGAGCAACCAAACTTGACAAAATTTCATGTAACTGACTTGTGTGTGTTGGGGCAAGCAGCCCTATCAACATCACAAAACGCTGAAAGGGATTCTGAGCAAGTAGCACTTAATAACACACCCATACCAGGATAAGACTTAACATATCTCACAATCCTCATATCAGCCTCCATATGGAAATACTTGGGTTTATGCATGAATTGACTCAAACACTGCACAACAAATACAATGTCAGGACGAGGGATAGTTAAGTAGAGTAATTTCCCCAGCAATCATTGATATGGCCCAGGATCAGGAAGAATAGAATCACTAGCAGAGTTTGTATGGGCATCAAACTCAGTGGTAGTCAATCTGAAGTTAAGCTCCATAGGAGATTGGACATGTTTTAACCTTACTAATCCCAAATCAGATATCAACTCCAAAGCATACTTTCATTGATGCATCAAGATTCCTTGGTCACTCCTAGCAAATTCAATGCCCATGGAACATTTGAGTTCACCAAGGTCTTTGATATTAAAATTGGACTGTAAATCATCCTTGGTCTGTTGTATAAGCAATATATCATCACCTGTGATCAACAAATCATCAACATAGACTAGAACCACCACCAACTTTTCTCCCACTCGTTTGATGAACAAGGAATAATATTGGTGGCTATGTGTGGAACCAGAATTTTGCAATGTTGTTGTTAATTTGATATTCCACTGTCTGCAAGCATTCTTAAGTACATGGAGGGACTTTGATCAGTTTACACACTAAGGACTTATCACTGGAATCACTGAACCCCTGTGGAAAGGCATATACACTTCTTCAAAAAGATCACCTTGAAAGAATGTATTGTATACATCCATTTGATGGATGGTCCAATGCCTTGAAGCTGCTATGGAAACTACACTCCTGACAGTCACCATTTTTACTACATGTGAAAATGTCTCTTGGTAGTCTAAGCCTTCTTTTTCTTTGTATCTTTTTTCCATAAGTCTAGCTTTGAATCTCTCAACTTCCCCAGTAGCCTTGT
Organism: Nicotiana noctiflora; assembly: GCA_032618575.1. NCBI lineage: Eukaryota > Viridiplantae > Streptophyta > Magnoliopsida > Solanales > Solanaceae > Nicotiana > Nicotiana noctiflora. Next base: position 7,413 of record JASVEL010009753.1, read on the forward strand.
ATTTAATCTTATACACACATTTACATCCAATAGCCTTCTTACCCTTAGGTACAGGGACAAGCGATTATCTTCTAAAGCCTTGATTTCAGACTTCATGGCTTCTACCCATCTCCTTTCTTTAACTACTTTTTGGTAGGTGATTGGTTCTACTTTAATAGAGAACTAGGACAAATAACTTTGATATTTAGGTGCAATATGATCATAGGTGAGAACCTCACAAAAGTGGACATTTGCAACAGCTCGCAGACTTCCTTTGATAGGCTGAACATAATCCTGTAGCCAGATGGGAGATTTAAACACTCTCCATGATCTTTTAATATCCTACCCAAGAGTGGGTGGATTACAATTGGGCACTAAAACATCAATAGTGGAATCAACAACTGTAGGAGCACTATCAGGGACTAAGAAGGGTGTAGTATATGTGGAGCAGGAAATCTCAAGTAAAGTTGGGGAACATGGAGTTGATTGTATGCAATGTTCCTTGTGTGGCATATGAACAACCATATGAGCTGAATCTGTAATAACATCCTATCTAGGAACATGAGTAGAATCAAGGAAGATATCTGCTGAAGCAATGTTCAATGATTGGAATGGAAGCATATCTTCATAAAAGACTATATCCCTGCTAATGAAGAAGACTCTATGTTCCAAGTCCAATAGCCTATAACCCTTATGATGTGCTTCATATCCCAACAGAATAGATCTCACAGCCCTTGGATCAAAGTTGTCATGCTTGATCAAGTTTGTTGTAAATTACATGTATCCCAACACTTTCAAATGGGAAATAAAAGGTTGTTTCCCATGTAGCATTTCATAAGGGGATTTACCTGCAAGAATTGATGAGGGTATCCTGTTGATAATGTAGACTGATGTGTCAATGAAATGGACCAGTATCGAACATGCAAATGTACTTGAAATCCAATAGCTTTGGATGTCTCAAGTATGTGCATATGTCTTCGTTCAACTATCCCATTTTGTTGAGGAGTGTATGGGCAAGAACTCTTATGTATAATGCCATGCAACTGAAATAACTCCTTGAATGATTGATTAAAAAATGCTCCTTCATTATCTGACCTAAACACCTTAATAGGCTTACCATACTATGTCTTGACCAAAACAATAAATTTTTTGAGTAAAAACGCTACATCAGATTTTAGTCGCATAAGAAACACCCAAGTCCATCTAATGCAATCATCCACCAAAGTAAGAAAAAACCTCATGCCATTATGAGTAAAAACTTTATAGTGACCCCAAACATCCATGTGTATCAAGTTAAAACTGGATAAGCTTCCACTCTTACTAAGTGGAAATGGTACTCTAGCATGTCTTGCTAGTGGATATGTCTCACATTTTTTCAATTGATTGATATAAGAAAAATTGATATTATTCAGTAGGCTAGGAATTTTTCTATGAACTTGCATTGGAACATGTCGTATTCGCTTATGCCATAAGTCTGCACCACTTTCTCCATTAGTTGCTACAAAGGCTCAATTCACTTTTCCTCCAACTGATATAGACAAAACATATAGTCTTTCCTCCTCCTTACCAATCCCTTTCACCTTGCCAAACAAGAGATCCTGAAATACAAAACATTGTGGAAAGAATGTGACACGGGATTTCAAGTCCTTTGTCATCTTAGATACTGAAAAAAGATTGAACTTAAAAGCTGGAACACAAAGAACATCCTTACGAGTATCACCTTCTGTGAGTTGGCATTCTCCCATGTGTGAGATTGTAGCTGAATCACTAGTAGGCAATTGAACTTGTCTTGTATTTCCTGCTGATTGTTTATTATGTAGTAATTCTTTTGAACCAGTCATATCATTCGTAGCACCAGTATGTACAATCCATTTGCGAAGTACCATATTTTCATATAATTCTACATTATCACAAAAGCATTTACCTGCCATGTGAGCACTGACATCTCCAATAGAACTCTTGCTCAATAGTTGTAAAAGTTGATTGTACTGGCCTTGTGTGAAGAACTGGGCTGGAACTGTTGCATTGTTTATTTGTTGATTAGGAATTTGTGTGGTTTGAGGTTGTTCACACAATAAGGTTGTATTGGGGAAATTTTTTTATGACGTGGCAAGGCATTGCAATTTCCATCCTGGAGGCGGGACATCGAATCCATCCTATTTCACTCCCACTCGCAGGACACATGGAATATGTACAATAGGATGAAATAGATACGGGACGCAATACGATTGCAAAACCCGTGCCTATTTGAAGCAAGTTAAAACGTGATTTCAGAAGACAAAGGAAATAGATACGAGCACCGTATATATTCAAAACATCCAGAAGCAACGGGTCAAAACACGTTTGGAGCATGGATTTGAATGTAGAAAAGAGTCTAAATTCAATCATTAAAAACCCTATACGTTAGAGGATTGGCATTTATTGAAAATAATTATGTAACAACCTATTTAATGTTATTTATTGCTCATAAAGTCTTACATTTTATACCTCCATCTAGAGTTAGCTATAAAAGGAGGAAGTTAAACCCATTGTAGACACATCAATCACTGAAATACAATCTTTCTTATAGTTTATTCTAATTATTGAAAGCCTATTACAATTTTTCGGTCTCTTGATTATTAGTGACCCGATTTTTTCTATTATTTTCTAATTTTAATCGAAGTTCAATATTTTGGTTAAACAAATTGGTTCCGTTACCGGGAATCTGATAATCGATTCTTTCTAAAATTTACATGTTTCATTTGTTAACAATGTCATGTCGAACAACAACAACAACAACAACAACAACGATGTCAAAAACCAGGTCCCTCACAATCTAGGGGACTTGAACAATGATAATATGGTCTTGTCCCTTCCAGCCTCTCCACGGCAATCTCGGGAAGGCACTCCCATACCTACTTCAAGTGAACAGGAGCAACCAGAACATCTTGAAGGGGTTGAACAAACTCTTCAGCGCATAATCGACGCACAAGTCAGTCAAGCCCTCAAAACTTTGGTTGATCGCTTGCCATCATCTTCACCGGCCCCTACTCCTAATAACAACACTCTCGAGAACCCTCGCTCTGGTCTTGATAACATGAATGCAGGATCTCCCAGCGGACCACATGAAGTGGATACAGGTAATGCAAACAATTCTTATTTACAAAACATGATACTAACTCTGCAAGCACAACTCAAGGAACAAATTGAACGGATCGAACAAATTATGGGAGTTCCCCCAATAATTAAAGGGATTGACGCGGATAAATATTCTCAGCAACCCTGGAAGCCAAGCGCAGCACCACTTCCTATTCCAAAGAAGTTCAAAATGCTAGATATTTCAAAATATGACGGTACAACGGACCCTCGAGATCATGTGATGACATTTACCACAAGCGTTAAGGGGAACGATTTAAGCAAGCAAGAAATCGAATCTGTCTTGGTTAAGAAATTTGGAAAAACACTCACGAAGGGAGCCCTAACCTGGTATTCACTCTTACCTCAAAATTCTATTAACTCTTTTGCTGAGCTTGCAGATGCTTTTATAAAAGCACACCCAGGAGCACAAAAAGTTGAAAAGAGGATGGAGGACATCTTCAAGATTAAACAAGCGGATACGGAACTACTCAGAGATTTCGTTGATAGGTTTCAACGAGAACGGATGGCTTTGCCACGGGTACCGAATAATTGGGCTGCCATAGCCTTCACAGACAACCCGAATGAGAAAATTTCAGAAGCCACGAGAAAGCTGAAGGAAAGCCTACGTGAATTTCCTACTACAACGTGGAACGACATTTATAACAGGTATAGCACAAAGCTTAGAATTGAAGAAGATATTATGCATTCCCGTGATGAAAGAAGCCGGTCCCAGAGGTCTGAAACTGAAAAAAGAACAAGTAGGAACAGGTACGATCCGTATCTGGGCCCTGCAGGAAGAGATTCAAGAATGAAGCAAGAAAGCCAAGGATATGAACAAAAATCAAGGGGTAGAGACTCAGGTTCCTCTTCTAGATTTAGAAATGATAGAAACAGGCAGCACCCGTATGATGATGACGGGAGTTCAAAAGCAAAGTTTGGTGGATATAATTTCAATATTACCATCTCATAGCTCGTAACTGTTTTACGAGACATGGGAGATAAAGTACGATGGCCAAGAGAGATGCGTTCAAATCCAAACAAACGTAATCCAGACCATTGGTGTGAATTTCATAATGATCATGGTCACAAGGCGTCGGAATGTCGGCTTCTACAAAGTGAAGTAGACCATCTATTGAAGCAGGGTTATCTTACCGAATTATTTAGTGAGAAGGGAAAGCAGTCTTACATGAAAAATAGACAAGAACCGCCGAAACCCCCGTCGCCTAAAAAAACCATGAATGTTATAAATGGAGGAGAAAGTATATATGAGGTAAAGTATCTGTCATCCAATAAAGTCTTCAAACTCTCAACTATGCCCGAGAAACGCCAACGTCAGCCGAGGGAAGGAGAAATTATTTCTTGCGATGATGCTGACATGGAAGGAGTCATCTCCCCTCACAACGACGCACTGGTAATATCTTTACTCATACATGATATTTGTAACGACCCGGCCCGTCGTTACGGGAATTACCACCCCATTATGTTGCATTTACATATCTTATGCTTTTATATCAGTGTTAGAACCTATCGGATGAGTTAGGAATGAATTGAATTGAAAATGAAGCAAATAGCATATTTGAAGAAAGTTTGAATATGGAAAGTCAACCTAGAGTTGACTATTGAGTTAGAGTGCTCGGAATCAGATTCTGATAATTCGACTAGTTTCGGGGGATCATTTATGACTTAGGAGAGCAATCGGAATTGAATTTGGAGGTCCGGTGTAGTTTTAGGCTTGAATTGGCTAAGGTTGAATTTTGGCGAAATCCGAACGGTAGGTGAGATTTTGATCCGGGGGTCGGAATGGAATTCTGACAGTTGCAGTAGCTTCGTTAGGTGATTTTGGATATGCCTGCAAATTTTCAGGTCATTCGGACGTCGTTTGATCGGGTTTTGGATTGAATGTTAGTTTTGAAAATTTTGAAGAAACGTAGGCTTGAATCCGTGTGTAATTGGGGATTTTGATTTTTAGGATGGTGTTTTTATGATTAGAACAAGTTTGAAACGTGTTATGGGGTATGTTGGTGGTTTTCGTTGGGGTCCTGGGGGCCTCGGGTTGATTTCGGGGGTCCAAACGGACCATTTCTTCTATTTTTGAACTGCTGTTGGCTGCTGGTTTTGTTGCAGATGGATGCTCTATGCGATCGCATAGGGTCATTGCGATCGCATAGAAGGATGGAAGTGAGCCCCGGAGTTGTTCTATGCGATCGCGTAATAGGAGATGCGATCGCATAGGTATGGAACCTGGCACTCTGCGATCGCAGGGTCACTGGTGCGATCGCATAGGGTAAAATGATCCGGGGTGCCTAAGAAGCTTATTGTTCTATGCGATCGCGTGGTCAGTTTGTGATCGCATAGTAGTAATTTGGAGCCGGGGTGTGATGTTCTACGCGATCGCGGAGAGGAAGTGCGATCGCATAGCCTTAATTAATTCGAGCTATCATTTGTTCTACGCGATCGCAATGATGGGATGCGATCGCATAGTGTAAACGCCTGGGCAGATTCTTTAATTACAGAAACATTTCATTACGGGTTTCATTTCATAAACCCCCATTGTTGAGCTCTAGAGTGAGAAAGTGATGGGAATTGCTGGGAGAACATCGGGATATTATCGGAGGTAAGTTTTGTGGTTTAATTACACGCTTTTATCATGAAATCATGGGTTATTTCTATGGAAATGGAGGATTAATGTGGGTTTAAGCCCTAGGCCTAAATTGTAGAAAAATACCGATTTGAGCGGGCATATGGAGTCCGAATTTGGTAAATTTTATATGTATGGACTCGTGGCGAGGCGAGGGTTCTGGAAATATGAGTTTCGAAATTTTTCGAGATGTGGGCCCGGGGCTCAGGTTTTGCAACTTTCGTGATTTTTGATATTTTTCGAGTTCTTTCGATTGGGTTATGTTCCATTAGCCTATTTTGATATATTTGTACTGATTTTGGCTAGTTTAGATGTGCGTGGATGCCGGTTCAAGGAGCTAAGGCGTCGCAGGCATGAGTTTTTGTCGGTTCGAGGTGGGTAATTCTTGTAAATAATGTCCTGAGGGTTAGTAAACCCCGGACTTTCACATCTTAGTGTTGTGTTGAGGTGACTTGCACGCCGGATAACGGGCGTGGGGTAGAGCACCATTGGGGATCGTGACTTGGTCCGTCCCGCGTAATAAATAATAACACCTAATTGTTGAAATGAATTGGACTAATTATCATGTTTGGGCTTCGTGCCAATTATTTGAATCCTTCGGGGATTGGTATCATTGTTTTGATAACACTGTGCATATTTTCTTCAAAATTTAAGGTTTAAAATGGTATTTTGCTATTCAGCATTTTTATAAGGTCATGAAAAACTTGAACAAGGTCTTAATAACATTTTTAGTTGTGACTAATATGATATTGTTGCCCGTAGGGCTTTCTTGATTATTTGTTAGACTGATTGGGCCGAGGGCCGTATGTTAGGGCATGACATTGCATGTGAGCATATGCATACACATGCATGGATCGGACTGCACGCCGCAGTGGTATACGGATCGGGCTGCGCGCCGCAGCCGGTGTGATATTAATATTGTGCTTGGGCTGTAGGAGCCCCTCCGGAGTCTGAACCCCCGCAGTGAGCACGGGTACCCAAATTGGATCGGGCTACACGCCGTAGCGGTCATATGCATTGCATGGCATACATACATTGGTTTACGTGTACTACATGGCATAACATTTTAGCACTCATACTTTACTTGCACATGTGCATTTGTTGCTTTATTGACCAGATCTCCTGGTATAAATTGTTAAGGAGTGCTGAGCCCGAGAGGCCGATTTGAGTGCTGACTTGCACTGCTTGAGATTCTCCCAGGTATTGGTATGTTATAACGAAAGAAAGTAGCTAAAAATTGAGATTTCTAAATAATCTACTCACATATGCTCGAAAGGAATAAAATGATAGTGTTTTGAAGTTTAATGATAGTTCTGTATTTTGTAGCAAGAGATAGTGCCTTGCGTGGTTTTCTTCCCTTCAGCATTATTTACTTTTACTACCGCTGAGTTGGAAGTACTCACACCCGACTCCCTGCACCTTGTGTGCAGATCCAGGTACATTACAGCAGAGCTGATTCCATTGCGGCTCGGGAGTGCTTTTGGACGGTCGAGGTAGCTGCCAGCGTTCGCAGGACCTGATTCTCCAGTTTGTCTATATTTTGTTCTGATCACCCCACACTTGTGCACAGTTATATTCACTATCTACACATGTATATTCCGTAGAGGCTCATGACTCTTGACCCTTCGGTCTATGGGAGTTGGTATGTGTTTGGGCTTAGTTCCCTGTTTTGATATATCTATCACCGTTGTCTTTTAACTTGTTATGCTTAAATGGGTTAATGCGAGCTCATAGCTCCGTAAATTGTTGTTAATTGGTCGGGCTGGCCTAGCAGTGTGCTGGGCGCCATCACGATCGGATTTGGGGTCGTGACAAGTTGGTATCAGAGCCTAGGTTTACTAGGCCTCATGAATCTTGAAGCGGTTAGTAGAGTCTTGTGGATCGGTACGGGGACGCCTGTACTTATCCTCGGGAGGCTGCGAACCTTTAGGAAACACTCTACACTTCTTGGAATTCTTATCGTGCGTACTTGATTCAGCTTGAGATATAATTTTGAAATTCCTTCCGCACGTCTGTGTACGCATCGAGCGCTCGGTAATATAATTGACTTATGGCTTGCAATTCCCCGATTGAGGGGCGAGATATAATCTCCATGAGTTCATGTTGGGCCAGTCGGGAGGACTTGAGGCCGGATCCTTGTCTATGGCTTGAGCACTAAGGTATTAATTTTGCGAGTCGGCATTATGAAGTTCATACGATCGGTATTGATCCTTATTGTGCAAATGGCAGTTTGATAATGGGAGAGCTGTAAGGTATTCAGTTCTTATTGTGATTTGATATGTAGCCCTAGCTATGGGCGTGAGAAATAATTATCATATCTCTTAATTGGAAGGTAAAGTGCCTTATGTGTAGTGGAACGAGTTTAAACGAAGGAAGACTAAAGTGATTTCGATATGTGTTATGATTCAAGCAGGTACAGCGCAGGTTCAAGTATAAATTGTGATATCTTGTTGAGTTGTGGATGTATTTTTAGAATGGTTTAGTGATTCTCTGGCAGGTGGATAGGCCAATTTACAAAGGAAACTCTGCCGAAAATTTTGGAAAATTTGGGACTTAGAAAGATTTCTGTCACCTAAAGAGAGTGGGCTTATTGGTGGTGCATGTATATCTGCAAGAATTGCAGAAGAGCTAAGGTCTCTGATGATTCGAGTCTCTGTCAAGGCTTGTAAATGACTTGAGTTTAATCTCATATTAACATTTCGGCATCACTTGAGTAAAAATGATATGAGTGGTTGAAAGTGCTTTGATGTATGACTCCGAGCTAAGTTGGGGAGGTTGTTATTGATTAACCGATTGCACCGCTGTGTGCTGTTTTGGCTTTGTCTCTAGGTATGTTGGGAAATTTTGATAAAGGTTATGGTACTTCGTAGATATGAAGAAATACTAGGATGTTGTGAACTTATGTTGGTAAAGAATGTTCGGTGTATAGAAAAGAAAGATAGCTAATTGTATCAGTATGTAATCATGATCTGCAGTGTCAGAGTTCTAACAAGGCACGAGTGGTCCTACATAATAGGACAGTTGAATTACAGCTGAATAAGGGTGAATGATGTCCAAGAATGGTTTTGCGGTGTTCAAGATTTTACTTGTAACAGTCAGGTGCCTTAAGTTTTGTGTATATGGCTAAAGATGGCGGTTTCGTTAGAGAAAAAAATCAAGACTAGTGTTATATTATGTGAATGATGGGATTCTATGTAACCGTATGGGAGGGTAATGATAACGAATTCAAATCGCAAGAAGTTCTTCGAAATAAAGTATTGTAGAATGTGGTACTTTTGGGAAACATTGAGAGAGTATTCAGTGGCCTATGGGTCTTAGACCGTGTGGTCTTGTGTACGAGTCTCGTGTGGTAACATGAGTTGATGTATTATGGTACTACAGTAAAGACTGATATGAAATTAGAGATGAATCAGAAAGGAAACTTGGTAAATGAAACAACTTGTTAATAAACCAGAATGGTATAAAAAGGGATACGATTGATTCCTGGTATGTGGTTGAAGTAATGAGTCTTGCAGACATTGTGCAGCAAAGCTCTTGAGTGCTGGCAGTTGTGTAACTTGATATGGGTATAAGGACTCAGTCTTGGCAGTTTGACTTATGCAATGTAATTGGGAGAAAGAGTTTGTGATATGTTTCGACGTGGTTTGAAAAATGAGTGTATTTCCTGTTAGTATACAAAGCTTGGAATGTGTAATGAGTTTTCTCTATATGGGATCATGAAAGTCCTTGACTAGTTGAGTGCGTCGATGTTTGCGGCGTAGGAAAGGGATAAGAATTTCCATATTATCTTAGTATGGTATTGTATATGCGATGGGTTATGGAAAAGTTGATAATGGCATATTCAAGGTTTTGAGATCAGTTCATAATATATGGGAAGTCATTAAAATTATTGAGCAGCGCGGGCAGCTGCAGGTGATTTAAAAGAATCGATCTTTCTGGCGATTAAGGAAAATGGTACTGCTATTCTAGTAACTTGGTAGGGAATATGATCCAAAAGGGACAAGGTAATGTAAACTGATGATATCCAGTGGTATGGTGGTATTCTCTTGTTGGATCGACTATAATAATTAAGTCGTAGATGGCATAGTGAAATGTTTGAATGGCTTTCGTGGTAGGAATGGATGCTTGATGTGCGTTATGTATTTGTATGGTGAAGTACAGAATCAAGCATGGTGATTCATGTGTTATATGGGTGTTGGAGACTGGAAGTTCTCGTAATCCGCCTATGCAGTGGGTGTACATCGCGTGTATCAGCACCGTTTAGCGGTTACTGGAAAAAAATTGGAAGCCCTAATGACTCTCTTATTACTTAATATGATGAATTTGGGTTATGATACCTTATTTCAGACTGGTTGACATGAGTCAGATCGTCTAGACTAATGTGATATGGGCTATGTCGGAAAATGGCACAAATTGCGTAGCAGAGAGCATCAGAGTATGCTCCAACAGAGTAGTTGTACACAGGACCAGCGGACGGCTGGTAGGCATTGCTTTGTCAGTTGAACCTTAGTGGCGGATGTTAGTATAGAAGTATCTACCATTGATTCAGTTCCAGTATTGAGAAACGTTGTCAGATGCGTTCATGTGGCCGAGCTTGAGGCTATATGTATATATATGTTTGCTATAATGAGAAAATTCGACTCGATATGCATTTCCTTTGTGAGATTTATGCTTGGATCGGGTGGCACGCCGCCACAGCTATGGTATCTAGATCGGGTGGCACGTCGCCACGGGTATGTCATTGGAGCGGGTTGCACGCCGCAACAGAATATTGTGAAAATATAGTTAGTTATAAGCTACCTGGTATACAATACTTCCTCGCTTCTGAGGAAAAGACCGTTTTGAGTATCGCTTGGCGAATGGCACATCGGTTGTGTCCTCTCAGGATTTAATAGCATATGTTAATTGTTTCACCGTGGGTGAGGTTGATTGCTTGGGTTCAAGACCTAGATCTGTGCATGGCTAACCGTTTTTGAGCTTGGTAACTTGAGGTGCTTCATGAGTAATGGTGTTTGGATAGAATCACGAATCGTGGCAAGGCCACATGATGTGATGACCTTTCAAGAATGAGTCGTGCACTCCATTCCTATGATGTGAGATGGGATCTCAGTTATATATTATGATGGTACAAAGGAATTGAATTACAGCCCTGTTGTTGGAGCTCATGTTGTGCTCATCGTGGCTTAGGCCGCTGCTGAGGTGTCATATCACCAGTGCGGTGTGTTATAATCGAAATGATCGTCGAAGCCAATAATGAGTGTGAGTATATGTGATTTGAGCTAGTTAGAAAGGCAATACCGAGATTTGGCTCCGAATTTTGTTGTAGTATCAATTAAAAGGGAAATGGATTCATGAATGGTTGACCTGAGAGATGGGTTCGATATATCGCGTGCTTCAGCTGCCGTGGGCAGGATATGGAGGTGTTGGAATAAGACTCTATCTAATGAAAGAGGTTTTCGGCTAGTATTTGGTGATTGTGGCCAGTTGTTGTGATTAGAGACTATCGTCTCGAGTGATTGGGTTGTTTGATACATCATATGATCTCACCCGGAGTAGTGAATATGGGTTATTGCAGTGGATTCGAGTGTATCCTGAGTATAGGCATGGGATTTGCATTTGGCATATGATTTCAGAAAGTACAATGTGATTTATGGTTCAGATGGGCTGTGAAATTTTGACTATATGGTGTTTTCGGACTTGTGTGAGATAGGGTGACGTATGATCGCCCGAATATAGGCTTGGTAAGGTCATTCAGCTATTGGGTTGCTTCTGGTACAACTCTGAGTCCGCTCGAGGACGAGCGTTTGTTTAAGTTGGGGAGAATGTAACGACCCGGCCCGTCGCTACGGGAATTACCACCCCGTTATGTTGCATTTACATATCTTATGCTTTTATATCGGTGTTAGAACCTATCGGATGAGTTAGGAATGAATTGAATTGAAAATGAAGCAAATAGCATATTTGAAGGAAGTTTGAATATGGAAAGTCAACCTAGAGTTGACTATTGAGTTAGAGTGCTCGGAATCAGATTCGATGATTCGACTAGTTTCGGGGGATCATTTATGACTTAGGAGAGCAATCGGAATTGAATTTGGAGGTCCGGTGTAGTTTTAGGCTTGAATTGGCTAAGGTTGAATTTTGGCGAAATCCGAACGGTAGGTGAGATTTTGATCCGGGGGTCGGAATGGAATTCCGACAGTCGCAGTAGCTCCGTTGAGTGATTTTGGATATGCCTGCAAATTTTTAGGTCATTCGGACGTCGTTTGATCGGGTTTTGGATTGAATGTTAGTTTTGAAAATTTTGAAGAAATGCAGGCTTGAATCCGTGTGTAATTGGGGATTTTGATGTTTAGGATGGTGTTTTTATGATGAGAACAAGTTTGAAACGTGTTATGGGGTATGTTGGTGGTTTTCGTTGGGGTCCCGGGGGCCTCGGGTTGATTTCGGGGTCCAAACGGACCATTTCTTCTATTTTTGAACTGCTGTTGGCTGCTGGTTTTGTTGCAGACGGATGCTCTATGCGATCGCATAGAGTAGATGCGATCGCATAGAAGGATGGAAGTGAGCCCCAGAGTTGTTCTATGCGATCGCGTAATAGGAGATGCGATCGTATAGGTATGGAAACTGGCACTCTGCGATCGCAGGGTCACTTGTGCGAGCGCATAGGGTAAAATGATCCGGGGTGCCTAAGAAGCTTATTGTTCTATGCGATCGCGTGGTCGGTTTGCGATCGCATAGTAGTAATTTGGAGCCGGGGTGTGATGTTCTACGCGATCGCGGAGAGGAAGTGCGATCGCATAGCCTTAATTAATTCGAGCTATCATTTGTTCTACGCGATCGCAATGATGGGATGCGATCGCATAGTGTAAACGCCTGGGCAGATTCTTTAATTACAGAAACATTTCATTACGGGTTTCATTTCATAAACCCCCATTGTTGAGCTCTAGAGTGAGAAAGTGATGGGAATTGCTGGGAGAACATCGGGATATTATCGGAGGTAAGTTTTGTGGTTTAATTACACGCTTTTATCATGAAATCATGGGTTATTTCTATGGAAATGGAGGATTAATGTGGGTTTAAGCCCTAGGCCTAAATTGTAGAAAAATACCGATTTGAGCAGGCATATGGAGTCCGAATTTGGTAAATTTTATATGTATGGACTCGTGGCGAGACGAGGGTTCTGGAAATATGAGTTTTGAAATTTTTCGAGATGTGGGCCCGGGGCTCGGGTTTTGCAAATTTCGTGATTTTTGATATTTTTCGAGTTCTTTCGATTGGGTTATGTTCCATTAGCCTATTTTGATATATTTGTACTGATTTTGGCTAGTTTGGATGTGCGTGGATGGCGGTTCGAGGAGCTAAGGCGTCGCGGGCATGAGTTTTCGTCGGTTCGAGGTGGGTAATTCTTGTAAATGATGTCCTGAGGGTTAGTAAACCCCGGACTTGCACATCTTAGTGCTGTGTTGAGGTGACTTGCACGCCGGATAACGGGCGTGGGGTAGAGCACCATTGGGGATCGTGACTTGGTATGTCCCGCGTAATAAATAATAACACCTAATTGTTGAAATGAATTGGACTAATTATCATGTTTGGGCTTCGTGCCAATTATTTGAATCCTTTAGGGATTGGTATCATTGTTTTGATAACACTGTGCATATTTTCTTCTAAATTTAAGGTTTAAAATGGTATTTTGCTATTCAAGCATTTTTATAAGGTCATGAAAAACTTGAACAAGGTCTTAATAACATTTTTAGTTGTGACTAATATGATATTGTTGCCCGTAGGGCTTTCTTGATTATTTGTTAGACTGATTGGGCCGAGGGCCGTATGTTAGGGCATGACATTTCATGTGAGCATATGCATACACATGCATGGATCGGACCGCACGCCGCAGTGGTATACGGATCGGGCTGCGCGCCGCAGCAGGTGTGATATTAATATTGTGCTTGGGCTGTAGGAGCCCCTCCGGAGTCTGAACCCCCACAGTGAGCACGGGTACCCAAATTGGATCGGGCTACACGCCGTAGCGGTCATATGCGTTGCATGGCATACATACATTGGTTTACGTGTACTACGTGGCATAACATTCAAGCACTCATACTTTACTGGCACATGTGCATTTGTTGCTTTATTGACCAGATCTCCTGGTATAAATTGTTAAGGAGTGCTGAGCCCGAGAGGTTGATTTGAGTGCTGACTTGCACTGCTTGAGATTCTCCCAGGTATTGGTATATTATCATGAAAGAAAGTAGCTAAAAATTGAGATTTCTAAATAATCTACTCACATATCCTGAAAAGGAATAAAATGATAGTGTTTTGAAGTTTAATGATAGTTCTGTATTTTGTAGCAAGAGATAGTGCCTTGCGTGGTTTTCTTCCCTTCAGCATTATTTACTTTTATTACCGCTGAGTTGGAAGTACTCACACCCGACTCCCTGCACCTTGTGTGCAGATCCAGGTACATTACAGCAGAGCCGATTCCATTGCGGCTCGGGAGTGCTTTTGGACAGTCGAGGTAGCTGCCAGCGTTCGCAGGACCTGATTCTCCAGTTTGTCTATATTTTGTTCGGATCATCCCACACTTGTGCACAGTTATATTCACTATTTACACTTGTATATTCCGTAGAGGCTCATGACTCTTGACCCTTCGGTCTATGGGAGTTGGTATGTGTTTGGGCTTAGTTCCCTGTTTTGATATATCTATCACCGTTGTCTTTTAACTTGTTATGCTTAAATGGGTTAATGCGAGCTCATAGCTCCGTAAATTGTTGTTAATTGGTCGGGCTGGCCTAGCAGTGTGCTGGGCGCCATCACGATCGGATTTGGGGTCGTGACAATATTAAAATAAAAAGAGTCTTGATTGATCCATGAAGTTTAGCAAACATCATCCTACTAAGGGTGTTACGAGAGATGCAAATGGAAGGCAATATGATTCCAAAGGCACATACTTTATCAGGATTCAATAACTCCAGCATAGTAACTAAATGAGAGGTAAATTTAGTAACTTTTATAGAAGGTATAGAAAAAGATACTAAATTTCAGGTAATAGATTGGAGATGGCATACAATATAATCATGGGAAGGCCGTGGATCCACGAGATGGGTGTTGTTCCATCAACCTTGCATCAAATCATGAAGTTCCCAACACCACGGGGAATTCGTCAAGTTTATGGGGAACAACATGCACCTCGTAGCGCCAAATAGAGAATTTAAAAGTGAGGAGGTAAGTCAACTTGGAAGGTACGTGATATCCTTTAGGTAAAAGCTACGGTAAGCACCTTCTGAGACCAACCTGTTAATTTTTTACATACGTGACATTTTTCTTAAGCATGATATTTATAATCGTGATAAATTGACTTATAGAATGAAAGCACAGGTTCATGCAACACCTAAGAAGAAAAAACGTCGTATATGATTTCTGCCCCAGTCATCACTAGAAAGTATATTCTAAGGTAGATATATTCGATTATAGTATATCTCAAGCAACATATAGCCAACTTGTGCAGAACTCTTCAACTGTCACGTGAAAAGCCTCTCAAGTCTTATACTAGAATTTCTATAGAAAGTTGCTAGCCTTTGCTGGAAATTATTATGTCTATCGTTTTTACTAACGGTTTTAGATGCTAGGCACAAATCCTAACCCGTACCAAATGATGAGATACAACCTGCATGGCAAAAAAGAATACTTGTAAATTCTAAGCCTAAGGTTATACAGATCAGATGAAAATGAATACGGGTAGGCAGTCTACATCTAAAAGCTATAGTTTCGAAATCCCGTGTATGTCTTGTTTCAGGGAAAGGGTCAACTTACGAGTAACCACCAAAATGTCCAAATCCTAATAGCGTCTGCACACTTGGGGACTGCACAATACAGATAGCTTCGATCAAGAAAGTAGACACGGGACCATAAAAGATATGGGAATTCAGAAGAAACCCGTGCAAAAGACAGCTTCGTGCAAAAAAAGTAGACGTGGGACCACACAGAAGATACGGGAGTTCAAAGGAAAACTAAAAGCTGCAATAGCTACGAATAGCTACGTTTTATTCTACAAAAAATATTTATTAATGTTGTAGACACTTTTCAAGTCCTTTCTAAAGATAGGATTATGGTTATATGCTAAAACAGGTTGTAAAAGAAAACATTGTGCATTTTTTATTAAAAAATCTGTTGCACGGAAAACAGTTACGAGAAAGTTATAGACGGACTACAATGCATGTATTATTCAAAATTTGTTCAAGTTAATGAATAAAAACTTGTCCAAATTATTTTACACAAACATGTGCCTCCTATTCCTTTCATCGTATAGCAACATTTATGAAGTTGAGACGTCTTCTTCATTAAGTGCCAATATATAAAAGGGCCCTTTTTTATAATCCTCGTGTTGAGAAATCCACGAGTAGGATCATCAAGAATTTTCTAAAAAGATAAAAATGCAAACCCTCGTGTTGATAAGTCCGCGAGTGAATCAACAAAGCATTTTCACAAGGACAAAAAATGCAAAGTTATTCTATAAGACCTAAGTACGAAAATAGGCAAGAATAAAATATAAAGAGGTATTAATTAAAATCTCTAAAGGGATCAAACATCCTCATAGAATATACAAATATCCCATAAACTGGGGACTAATTGAAAAATTGAAAATCTTAGTTCGCTCTTTGGGAAGTAGATCCCTTCAACGCTGTTAAATTAACCTCCTCATTTACAGGACTTATGGACGCTAAAGAAGTAGAAACAGTCAAATCACCAGGGGGAAAGAAGGCACGACAGCCTCGATTGTTATAGCTGGAATTAAGGTAGGAGCAACTCCCTCATTGGGGGTATCATTAGCCACGGTCAAGTCTTCAGGAGGAGAGCGATATTGTTGGTTCATCTCAATAGTGTTCAAAACTTTGGCTAACTCAGATTCCAGGTCGAAACCCTCTTGGCTAGCTTCCACTAAGGCATCTCGACGAGAATTCAGGAAAGCCCAGCTCACCTCCGCATCAAAACTCTCTTCAAAGAAGGCATAATCCTTATTCTTTGAAGAAAGTTCATCCTTTAACAAATGATTTTCATTCAAAGCAGAGTTAAGGGAGATTTCCAGGGAGGCACGGGATTCTTCCAAGGCACATGCCTTATCAGAGGAAGCTTGAAAATCAGCCTGAGCCTGAGATAAGGTTTGCACTAGCTCTCCCGCATATTCCTCTTTCTTCTTCAAGAGAACCTTAAGCTCCCTAATCTCCTCGCTAGACCTAGACAACTGCTCAGAAAAAAAACATTCTTGACGTTCCTTTTCTTTCTCCACCTCGCCAAGGGAAGCCTTAATCCCGTCCAATTCAGCAGCCAAAGTTCGATTTTGTTGCTCTAAGTTGCGGCTATGCTCCTGTAAATTTGTAGCCTTTTTTGAGCATCTCTCAACTGTTCTCGATAATTAGATGCTTGGGCATCCGCTTCCTTAGCCTTCTTTTCAGCTTCAGCAATAGCTCGATCAGCTTCACGAGCTTTTTTCTCCAAAAGAGAAATTCTCCCCATAAGCTCCGTACCTATAAGGTTGGCCTATATAACAAATGTGTGTGAGTGAAAATCAAGAGAAAAGCTTTTTTCTTAAAAAAGGGAGAGATAAAAACATACCCTCAAAGTGTTATGAACTATGTCATTCACTAGAGTCAAGCAGCTATGACTATCCTTTTTTCTTTTCTCAATATCCCCAATCAGGGGCTTAAGCCAAGCATCTGCCCCGCCTGATTTCCTTAAAAGGCTCTTGTCTGCCGGAACTTCAAGTGTAACACTCCTCATAGACATGCTCCTATTGCTATAACCCTCTTCTACGCAGCTGACAGAAGGAGGTACGATAGAAGAGGTAAACACGGCGGTGTTTGCAAAATTCGGAACAGGCAAGGGAGCAGAAATTGGAAAAGAAAGAGGATTGGGAATAATAGCCGTGAGGTTATTCGAAGTGACAAAAGAAACAGATGGAATAGAAACGGAAGTTGAAGGGGGGATTTCCTCCAATACTGGGCCAAAATCAACACCCTTGAAACCTTCAAGGAAAAGGAGTTGAGTAGACTCAAGAGTTTCATTTGGAACAGTTTCTTCATCAGATGTAATAGTGACGGGCTCAGAGGAACGAGCAGGTGGAACTTTAGTAGCAGGAGGAGCTTCAGCTTCATCTTCTGAAATTACCACTCGTCTTCTAGATCTGGGACGAGCTACCAAGGATGCATCTTCATCTTCCTCCACATCAGAATTGTCCTCAAATTCTTTCCTCGTTATTAAAATATCTCCCGATCCCCCTGAAGTTGAAGTAGTCTGGGAAGAAGTTCTAAGAGCAAGAGCTGTTTCAGCTTTCATACCACGATTGGGAAATCCTGACAAAAAGAAGAATATAAGATCGGGTATGCGGAAGATTTTTATTCAAAGCAAAGGAAATAACAAGTGAATACCATGAGTTTTGACCCTCCAGCCGTGCCTAGTAGAGATTGATTTCCAAGTACGTGCCTCCATAGGCATAGCCTTCAAAAGAGCATCAAACCAAGCACGGAAATCAGGGACGAGCTCTACATCTCCCATGATAGCTATTCCAAAAAGCAAAATCAAAAGTGCTTTAATAACAGAAAGGTGAAATGTCAAAAATTAGACACGACAAAAATTAAAAAACACTTACGAGTCATGTTCCACCTCTCCGGAAAAGGCATGTTGGATTCACCAACTAGATCAACTGTTGGAACACGTACGAACCGTACATACCAACCACGGTCATTAACATCTTCAGGGTTTATCAAAACCCTCTTTCCACTAGCAGACAATGTAAAGACTCCATTGCGAAAAAGTTTAGGGTGGTAAAGGTGAATCAAGTGAGGAAAGGTAAAATTTACACCTGCCTTAGTTGAAATAAACCTTAAGCATGCTACTGCTCTCCAAACTAGAGGACCAACTTGGGCTAGACAAATTTTAAAAAAGCGACAAAATTCAAGAATCACTGGGTCAATAGCAGGAGAAAATCCCAGAGTAAAGGGATAAGTATAAACACAAGAAAAACCAGGGTTGTAAGAAGAAATACTCTGGTTAGGGTTGAGAATAACTATGGGGATACTAGCTTTCCAATGACAATCCTTCCGGATTAAAGGAGTCATTGATTCAGTAATTATGGTGGGGTAATTATCAACCTTATCCAACTTGAGCATTTGTTCACAAAGAACTACCTTATCATGCTCAAAAGACAAATCCGATGGTACAATTTCGTCCACCGTCGGTTCAGGAAGAGGTTCCCCATACTCGTTTCCCTTGGAAGAATGTTTTTTAGATGAAAAACCATTGGAAGAAATATTAGAAGGGATAGCAGAATCAGATGTGCCGCCCCATATTGATTTCATATCACGGGAGGCACCAGTTCCGCTCCTTTTGTGTCTCGCATGGACATTAGGGAATTGGTCAAAGATTGGAACTTTTTTGGGATTAGAACACGCCATGGCTCAGCACGATCTCACAAAAGAAGAGTAGAAGGAAGAAGTAAAGAATTACTCAGTAAAAAGGGGTAAGGATGAAGAAATCACAAGAATATACGAAAAGTGATCGGTAAACCAGAAAAACTAATGATGAAATGCCTATAATAAAGGTAACCATCACTTCGAGAGTAAAGCAAAGAAAAGGCTGCAAACTCGCAGAACTAGTAAAGAAGTGACATGTATATGGTGCATCAAATGGAAGAGACAACTGAAGCGTCAACACTGACATAACATTTATTGTGACAAAAATTCCCTTTTTTAAGCATCCACTTCCCATATATTTAAATGATAAATAAATGGAAAGTGGGAGGACTAACTGTATTGGGGAAAATTTTTTATGACGTGGCAAGGCATTGCAATTTCCAGCCTGGAGGCGGGACATCGAATCCATCCTATTTCACTCCAACTGGCAGGACACGTGGAATATGTACAATAGGATGAAATAGATACGGGGCGCAATACGATTGCAAAACCCGTGCCTATTTGAAGCAAGTTAAAACATGATTTCAGAAGACAAAGGAAATAGATACGAGCACCGTATCTATTTAAAACATCCAGAAGCAACGGGTCAAAACACGTTTGGAGCATGGATCTGAATGTAGAAAGGAGTCTAAATTCAATCATTAAATATCCTATACGTTAGAGGATCAGCATTTATTGAAAATGATTGTGTAACAACCTATTTAATGTCATTTATTGCTCATAAAGTCTTACGTTTTATACCTCCATCTAGAGATAGCTATAAAAGGAGGAAGTTAAACCCATTGTAGACACATCAATCACTAAAATACAATCTTTCTTATTGTTTATTCTAATTATTGAAAGCCTATTACAATTTTTCGGTCTCTTGATTATCAGTGACCCAATTTTTTCTATTATTTTCTAATTTTAATCGAAGTTCAATATCTTGGTTAAACAAAGGTAACATTTGCCTTTCCCTTTGGCTTGAAATCTAGAGGATAACCCACGATTATATAGCATTTGTCCTTCAAATGTCCTGTTTTATTACAAAAATCACAATTCAATAGTTTATATCGATCTTTTCTAGTATGTTCTTTTAAGTAGCAAAAGTCACATTCTAAACTATAATTTCTTCTTTGTTTGTTTCCTGATTCTGTAATAAATAGAGCAGTAGGCTCAATGTTCCCTGCATTTCCATAATTGGTACCAGTGGTAATCCATCTGCCTTCATCTTGAACTACCATGGAATAAGCTTTGTTGATAGACAACAAGGTAGGCATTAAGAGGATCTGACTTCTAACTTGTTCACGTTGATATTCCAACTGGTCAACATACTGGAGGTGGTGGTAAAATAGAATCATACTCTACCCACAGATCTCTGAGCTTTGTAAAATAGGTAGAGATAGAACAATATTCCCCGGGTCATAGTGAAGATCTCCTTGTGCAGATAGTATAATCTCGATCTATTTACTTTATCAAAACGTTCCTTGAATTCAGTCCACACTGTACGAGCATTAAATGAAAAAAGTACTCCAGTTATTAAATCCTTATTAACATTGCTCATCAAACATGAGGTCACAATCGCGTTGCATTGATCCCACCGGTGTGCTAGATCAGATTCAAAATCCTCTTTTGAAGTCGATCCATCGACTAGACACAATTTATTTTTTCCTAACAAGGCGACCTTCAAATCTCGACTCCAGAGAGTATAATTCTTCATTCCAGTTCGTATAAGCCCTACTGACATGGATCTAGGTCCATCAGAAGGATGTAGATATGGCGGGCGATTATGATCGAGAATCGTGGATCCTCCGGCTATATTGACTTTGTCGTTCATAGTATTGCTCGATTCTTCAAAGATCGCTATGAATTAGGTCAAATCAAAGTGCCAAAAGATTGTAATTGCACAAAATTAGATTCTAAAGACAGCAGAAATGAGTGAATTCCTTCGAATTTTCCTTAATTGCTCGAAAATTCCTTAGAATCACTCGATCAATTGCTCTGATACCATATTAAATTCTTATGATTGAGCTGAAAGAATAATTGAATTCAGAGAGAACAAGAAGATCAGAGAATGAAATTTTCTTCTTCGATACATCTGAGTTACAATTTACAGTACTATATAACTACTTTCTACAGTAACCAACTAACTAGTGCCAACTCATACACAATTGTATAAGTGTTAGACTAATAGACTAACTACAATTATAATGACTTAACTATGATTAAGTTAAGAGCATATGTGCACTAAGGCACTGCTTGCGTGGATATTTCCTTTATACCAACAATTGAGCATGCAAATAATTTCACATTTTCAAAGTGAGTGTTCTTATATGGTATTAGGAATTCTTACCATTTATATTCGATTTTCGGGTTGATTTATATCAAAGCCCATTATTTTTACGGTCAACGCTGGTCTAAAAAAAGTAACACTTCTAAAATACAACTTACGAACTTTATCTTGTTTTTTTTAAAAAAAAAACATGAAAATTAAACAACTTTAGATATGTGTTCGTTGATTTTCAGATTTATAAGATTTTTAGGATACAAAGAAATTCTGTTTTAAAAAATATTCTGATTATAATATTAAAAAAAGTGTAATCTTATTAAGCAAATTGAAACTATATAACACTACCTTACTTATGTCATACCTACTTCTCACAATTCAATCTCTTTTAATTTGATAAATCTACAGTAGATTTATTTTAGCATATTTTTCTACACCATAATTTCATGTCTTCATAAGTTTTCCAAAATTGTATAGAGGTAAAAAAGGATAAACTTTCAAAACTAAAACAATAAAGATTTTAGAAAGTTAAATGAAGTTATATTCGTTGACCTACTTAAATACATAAATAAATAAATAAACAATAAAAGAAAAAAGATCAACATACTGAGCCGTCAATTAATATTGGGCAAAGATCACTTTTAGTCCGCACCAAAAATTATTTTTATTCATTAGCCGCAAAAGGATATAAAAAAATTAGTATATTTTTTGTATAAAATAGTATATTTTTTGTATATATATATATATATACTCATACAAAATATATACAAAAATATATTAGTATTCCGACTATTATTTTGAAAGCGGCTACATAATGTTATTTTTTCATTAACACAATATATATATATATATATATATATATATATATATATATATATATATATATATATATATATATATATATATATATATATATATATATATATATATATATATATACACACACACACTCATACAAAATATATACAAAAATATATAATATTCCGACTATTATTTTGAAAGCGGCTACATAATGTTATTTTTTCATTAACACATTATTAGTGAGTGTTCAACTGGACTCGTGACTACTTAATGAATCCATAACTTGTTTTGATACGCAATTGAAAAAATAAATACAAATAATATTTTTAAAAATAAAAAGTATGAAAGAATAATATTGAAATTTGTGAACGTAATAATTGTCCCGCTCTTTTCTTCTAAGGTAAAAACGTTTTTTCACTTAAGAATAAGAGGAGATTCTGTCGCTCTATTGACAATCTCTTTCTGATTACATTCGAAAGTTTTTCTCTTATTTTAGGTGTATAAAACTTACCGCTATTCATCAAAACGCATTTCATTTCTTGTCTTACAAAATCTCTTTCGTAATTATTGTCAATCTTGGAGATTCATAGATATTTTTGTAGAACTGTTTTCCGCCGGAGCCCCGGATAGAAGATCTTTCTATTTTGGTGGGTTTGATAAGAAGATTTACTTTGCAGGTGAGATTTTCATTGTTAATTTTGCTTGAATTTTACTTGTACATTGTGTTATCTATGTATTTGATAATGTATGCAATGGAATTGAATAAAATTAGCATTGAGAATGTATGGCTAAAATTATTTTAGGTAAAATGGTTCATTTCAATTGTCTTGTTTTAATTTATGTGCTGAAATGCTATATGACTCACAAAATCTGCATATTAGTTTCAATAGATTGATTAAGTACCTTTTTATTTTTTTATCAAATAAATCGACTGATGTTTTTCAAATATTTAGAAATCGATTAAACCGATTAGATCGAACTGTATCATACCGAACCCATTTTTTGTGTGTTTTTAACAAAATCGTAGGTTTTTATATAAATTTATAACCGTACCAATAATTAGAGTAGGTTTTTTATTTTATAAAAATAAATTAAAAAATATTGAACCGTACCAAATAAATTTATATGTGTAAAATATATTTATATATCGAGTTTAAAAATAATAAAGCATTAATTTTTATCTTGGATCTTGGAATTATGAAAAAATTTCAAGTCAACAAGTAACTAAGCTCAAATTTTTAATTCCCAAACTTATTATGCTACTCAGTAGCGGAGCCACATGCACTCAAGGGGTGTCAATCGATACCCCTTCGTCAGAAAATTATACTGCTTAGTTTGGTAATATTTTTAAAAATATGTATATATACTATGACACCCCTTGACTACATGGTGAGTTTGTTTTTTTATATTTTGACTCCCCTTAATGAAAATTCTGACTCCGCCACTAATGTTACTCCTACTGAAATTAAATTATTTTTAATATATTCACTAATAAAACACGAAGTATTTCGACGACTATGAGTAGCAAACTATAATATATTGAATATGTCAACTTTTCGTATGATTTAAATATCAAATAAATCGACTGAGCTGCCGAAATGCTATATGACTCACTGAATCTGCATGTTAGTTTCATAGATTGATTAAGGTTCTTTTTTATTTTTTATCAAATAAATCGACTGATGTTTTTCACTTGTGGGCTTATAAGTTGCTCGACCAAGGGGTGTCAGTGAATATTAAAAAATGACTAAACTGATCGAAACATATCGTATCGAATCAATTTTTTATATTTTATTTTTAAAATAAAATTTTAAATTTTTATATAAATTTATAACTGTACCGATAATTAGGGTAGATTTTTATTTTATGAAATAAATCGAAAAAAATACTGAACAGTACCAAATAAATTTATGTATAGAAAATATATTTATATATCGAGTTTAAAAATAATAAAGTATTAAATTTTTCCTTAGGTCTTAAAATTTTGAAAACAATTTCAAGCCAACAAGTAATTAAATTCAAAAAACTAATTCCAAAACTTATTATTATACTCCAACTGAAATTAAAATATTTCTAGCTTATTTACTAGCAAGACACAAAGTATTCTAGCGATTATGAGTACAACAACAACGACGACGACGACGATCCAGTGAAATCCCACTAATGGGGTCTGGGGAGAGTAGTGTGTACGCAGACCTTACCCCTACCCTGAAGGAGTAGAGAGGCTGTTTCCAAAAGACCCTCGGTCTTTTTGAGTAGCAAACTATAATTTATTGAGTATGTTTCCTTTCGTATGATTTAAAAATTATCTTTTTAAATATGTAATCTTCTATGAGCTTTATTCTTAAGTACCAGCTTAGTTAATATCTTTTCACTCGTATGATTTATATTTTCTTTTACATTATTGTAGAACAGTTGATGGATCTATACTCTAGCTATCTTTCATATTTTCTTAATTCATCACTCTATAAACAATAAAAATATTTAGAGAATTTTGCTAAGTCCTATAAAAGTACATATGCTATTTTATATTTTCATTTTACTTCTACTAGTGACTTTACATAATATTTAAAAAAATACCGAAACCGTAGAAAAATTGTAGGACGATTTCGATTTCGAAAAGTCTAATTTCAATTATAAATAACCAAAAAATTAATATGGCAACTTTTATAAAATAACCACTCGAATCGAACCATTGGCCCCCCTAGTCTCAACCTGCCTAAGTGATGTATAGCGGTTTACATATTTAAATATAGATAAGTCGAAATTAACAGCCATAACTTTGACTTTATATAGCAATTTTTTTAAAAGTAATTAGGTGGAGTTCGAAACTTAGCTATGTATAAATTTAAAAACAATTATTAGGTCAGTTATAAGTACATCTTCACATATCCAAATAAAAAGGTACTGCATTCAACTAAACATGAAGTTTAAAATGTTAATTTGGCTTAAACATCATATTAATGTTAAGTGAAAAATATTAAAATAAAAGGCAAAAAGTTAATTTGATAAAGAAAATATAACATCAACATCTAGAATTTGATAAATGTATTTGATTTCTTAAAATTGTATAAATTTTATAGACTAATTTTATTAAATATACTCTATCAAATATTTTAGAATATATCAAAATAGAGAGTGTCATATAAATTAAAATAAATAGAGTAATTTTTTTATATGGATATTAAGGGAAATTGGATAATTATTGGCGTAGTCCACACGTAGTACTCATCAATTGTACAATATGCCTGCCATTGAGTGATGTGGTGCAGTGTATGAGGCTGCTCCTCCCTTAACCAGATGTCTCGAATTCGAGCCTTAGGTATGGAGAAATCCTTGGTAGGAAGCGCTACCCCCCGAATGGGGCCTTACCCGGCGCGAATCCGGATATAATCGGGCTCCAATGCTGGTACCGGACACCGGATAGGAAACCAAAAAATTGTACAATATCCCTAGGGTACCAAGTAAATCAAGAGGCAACAAAATGAATCAAAATAGAGCAACAAACTGTAAACAATTTAATTGTGAAACACATTTTTCCATACTTGGATTGAATTCGAGAAATAAGAATACCCAAACTGACACTTATTATAGTGTCAGCTTCCCTCTCTTCAGTTACCATTCCAATTTTTTTTGCATCAATTGCTATATAAAAACAAGAATCATTGTGAAAAGAGTAACAAATCACCATTTATTATGTTTCATGCATGCATTTCTAATTCTGGAAATTTTGCATACAACAACTGTTATTTCACCTCCTTATGAGTTATCTCCATTTGTTTCTAGTCAAAGGCAGGAAGAAAAGGAAAAAATGGTTAGAAGATCAAGAAAACAGAAGAAACAGGAAAGCAGTTCTAGTTCTTCTTGGAGTCCAGAATCTTCAGACAGTGGCACTGACTTGCATTATAGTACAAAGTTACCAAAGAAAAAGGCAAAAAAAGACATTTTGGCTAACCCCATAAATGGCTATCTCAGTGAAGATGACACAAATCTTGCAAGTTCTTCAATGAGGACAAGAAGAAAACGAAAGTGCCAATCGAAAAAGAAGCGATATGTTATAGATGAACCATCTTCATCTGAGAATGATTCTGATGTTTTAAGTGAGGAAAAGTTTAAATGGGGAAGGAGAAAAAGAGCAAAGAGAGGTAGAACTAGGAATTCAAGAAAAGGAAATGACCAAAGACAGAGGACAACAACAATACTTTCATGGCTAATAGATTGTAAGGTAATTCAAGAAAATGCAGAAGTTTTTGTCATGGAAGAAGGGGAGCCAAAAACAAAGCAGGGGGAAATAAGGAAAGAAGGCATACTTTGTTCATGTTGCAATTATGTATTCACAGTGGCCGATTTTTGTACGCATGCTGGCATACCCAGTGTAATCCCACAAGTGGGGTCTGAGAAGAGTAAAGTATACGCAAACGTTACCCCTACCTTTAAGAAGGCAAATGGGCTGTTTCCTGAAGATCCTCGGCTCGGTACTCATGCTGGAGAAACATCTAGTAAACCTTATGAGAAAATTTTTATTGCTGAAACATGCTCTTCTCTCTTGTCTTGCATGATTCAAGCTTGGGATCTTCCGGAAGAACGTAATTATCGTCGATTTAATTTGTTCGAAAACGAGGATGCTAGTGACTCTTGTGATGATGCTTGTATGATTTGTGCTGATGGAGGCATTCTAATATGTTGTGATAAATGCAGCACTACATATCATCATGATAAGTGCTTGGGAATGAAGGTGATAAATCTAACTCTTTCATCATATAGTTATCTCTAAAGGGCAGTCTAGTGGACTGAACTCTCCCTATGTGCAGGGTTCGAGGAAGGGTTGTATCATATAAGATCTACTGATGCAACCTTTCTTTTACTATAAAAGGGTGTTTCCATGAATTGAACGTGTGACCTTTTGGTCATACGACAACAACACTTAGTAGTGCGACAAGGCTCCCCTTCACTACACAGCTATCCTTAATTAGGTTTAATCATATTGACACTGATAAAATTTTGGAGTTTTTGTATTGCAGGAGGTTCCTAACGGGTTGTGGTATTGCTCATTTTGTGTCTGCAAATTCTGCGGTGTTCCTGCTAATGAAAATGATTATTTGCTGAAATGTTCTCAGTGTGAGAAAAAATGTAAGAAAAGTTTTCTTTGAGTTTCTTGTTCCCTGGTAAAAACTTTTTTCCTCTAGGAATTGCGACTTAAAATATATCAATATCCATTATTCTGCAGATCACTGGGAGTGCCATCTAACCAGAGTGAAAATCAGCATAGACATTAACAACCCCCCACAAGGCACATTCTGTGACACTAGCTGCAATGAGGTAATACTCTCAATATCTGAAAGCACAGTTAATTTTGATAGAGTTGTACTTTTGAAACTTTATTTTTTTCTACAACGGTGGGGTCTAAGTAAGTTTACCTCACACCATCACAGGTAGCGGCGGATTTAGGGGGTGGAAGAACCTTCTTCGCCGTAAAATTACAATATACATATAAGGCAAAATCTATTTTGTGTCACTGTATATTATATTTTGAATCCCCTGACACAACTCAAAAGCATCGCTCGGTGGTCAAGAGGCTTCAAAACCTTTGTGAGTTCGTCGTTAGTTCAATTCCCACTGGTCACAGTTTCTTTTAATTTTTTCTTTTTTCAACCCCCTTAGAGAAAACCCTGCCTTCGCCACTGAGCACGGGTATTGAATAACTCTGCCTACTAAAATCACCTATCATTTTCTGTCACTATACTAGGCTTAGAAATACACATTGACCTTGTGCTTACAAATAGTCTTATTAGTTGCTAATGACAACTAAGATTTTGTAATGACCTAATGGTTGCTTTTGTAATGAATCATAATTGTGAAGGTCTATGATACATTAGAGAGGAGCATTGTTGGTGTTGAACATGAGACCAAGGGAAGCTACAAATGGACACTACTTAAGAACACAGATGATGGCTCTGGGGTTAACATAGAAGACGATTATCAAAGAACTGTATGCCACTCCAAGCTAGCCGTGGCACGAAGACTTATGGAAGACTGTTTTGAGCAAATTACAGACAGATATACTAGAATTGATGTCATTAAAAGTGTGGTCTACAATTGTGGGTAATTTACAAATTTCTCATCATATACTGCACAAAGGATATATAAAATGTTTAACTCTTTCTATGTTCTAATGAAATATAGAAAGAAGTCACGGGTTGGCGTAGTTGGTTAAGTTGTTTCCATGTGATCTGAAGATTACAGATTCAAGCCGTGGAAACAGCCTCTTGCAAAAATGCAGGGCAAAGTTGCATAAAATAGACCCTTGTGGTCCGGCCCTTTCGGGACCCCGTGAATAACTAAGCTTAGTGCACCAGACTGCCTTTTTTATGTTCTAATGAAAACTGCTTGCAGGTCAAATTTTAACAGAGTAAATTTCAGGGGCTTTTACACTATTATTTTAGAAAATAATGAGGAAATCATTTCTGCAGCATCCATAAGGTATTATTATATATCTTTCTTAAACCAGATTTAGCATCAGATTGTCCAAAAGTACATTTTTTGTGCTAAACATCTAGTTAATATTCTAAGGATCCATGGAACAAAGCTTGCTGAAATGCCCTTCATTGCAACAAACAAGGAATATAGGAGAAAAGGAATGTGCAGAGAGCTAATGGTTATTATTGAATCAGTAAGAATTTTATCTCAATTTTATACCATATCGATATGTTTTAACCTATCGTAGCTGGTAACTTGTCTTATTTTCTAAGTAATTATTTATTGTCACTTTTTATAGACGGCTAGCAATAGCTATTGGAGAAGTACTTTGAGCTGATGATCTTAATTAATGCAGGTCCTTCACTATTTGAAAGTAGAAAAGCTGGTAATTCCATCAGTATCAGAGCGCACAAGCGCCTGGGTTAATAATTATAGTTTTCATAAGGTCAAATCACCACTACCAGAAGAGATGAAGCTGCACAATACGTTAATGTTCCATGATGCAACGAGATTGCAAAAAGATCTCGTTTCATCTACTTTGGCTAGGACATATCGAGCTAATTCTCGAGGTTTTTTTCCCTCCCAACTAATCCTCCTCCATCCTACCATAAATATAAGAAAATTATGGCTAATCTTGACTTAATAAAACAGAACAGATGTTTAAGGATTTATATAACCGATCCTAACTTATTTTTGAAACTGAAGCCTGATTCTTGTTGTTGCAGCCAAAGAGACACAGAGTATCCCGGTGAAATCTAAAGAACCGAGACCCTTTGACTTGAATGTTGAACCGTCTCAAGAGGACTGCTAGTTAAATGGCATAGCCAAAGTCACTATACTTCCTATATTTGTGCTGAGCATTTCAAATTTTGAACTGTATGAAAGCAGCCATTAATGCTTGCATAGTGCAGGCTATCTACATAACACCCTTTGGCGTGTGACCCTTCCCCGATCTTGTGTGGACGCAAAATATTTTGTGCATCGGCTGCCTTTTATTTCAAATTTTGAACTGATCCCTTAGCTAGACAGTAACATATCATAGGTCATGCATTTTGTTAAGACTGTTGTACTCTATATGTACTAGATTTTCATGATCATTGTTATGCTTATAATTTTTTGTACTAAAGTTTCAAGTTCAAAGACATGCAGATGTCTGTTTTTTTTTTTTTTTTTTTTTGGTTTCAGTCTTTGGTTGAGATTAGTAGTGTTTATTTGCTTAAACATAAATCTTGATTAATAAATATATTCTAGAATGAACTTGGTGCTGAAGAATCCTAGAGATCTTTCCTATTCGGTACATTGGTGGCAACAACAAGAGAACAATGGCCTAGACAATGCAAGAGATAGTACCATTTTTCTTTTCTTAAATCTCTCCATTATTTTGAGCCCTAAAAGGACACCTCAAATTAAATTTCTGTATATGGAGACAGAAAACACGTTAAGTCGAAGGAAGGAGAGTATGTTGAGACACTTTCAATGAACGGCAACAAAATGCAAGTCAAAGATTTCATATGGTCTGAGGAAGAATGGCCTGCACTAAAGCAAGATGACTTCGGAGATGTAATTAACGATATACCAGTGATTAGTCTTAATGCTATTTGGGAAAGTCAAGAACTGTACGAAAATGTCTGCCAAGATATGGTGAAAGCAAGTGAAAAATGGGGATTCTTTTAAGCTTGTGGATCATGGGGTACCTAGTGAGATAGTTGAGAACTATACCAGTCGATTGCACGAGCTCTTTGATCTTCCCATGGAACAAAAGCTCAAAGGTGGTAAAACATCAAGCTTACCGTTAGGATATTACGCCTCAAATCCTGAGTATGAGCAAAACTTGCCTTGGGCTGAAATCTTGCAGCTGCTTCAGTCACCTGAAATGATTGTCCAATTCGCCAAAAAGGTCTATGGGGAACAATACCACACATTTAGGTAAACATACAACACTTATATCTTCAATCAGTCCCCTAGCGTGCGAGCTTGATTCATTTTGATGAGACAAGCACGTGGATATTTCTTTTCACGAAAGGTGATAGTAAAATGTGAGATTTGAACACAGGACCTCTACCTGCTCTAATTAATACCACGTTATATTGTGTGACCAGTTCATCTAAGTTTAAGTTGCTAGAAAGAGTGCACTTTAGTTTACTTGACTAATCTTACCAAAAATGCTTATTTTGCTGGTTTTGACTCTGATAAACTAAACAGCAATACAATGATAGAGTACATGAAAATGATGGCAAAGCTAGGAATGAATATATTGGAGATGTTGGCCCATGGATTAGGTATTTCTTCAGCAAAAACTTTGAAGAAAAGGAGGCTAATATATTCAGGATAAGCATATATCCCCTTGTCCCCTCCCATAGAAGATAGTAGGTATAGGGATCCATTCAGATCCACAAACCTTAACCATATTGTACCAAGATTAGGTTGGTGGCCTTCAAATCCTCAAGGATGACAAACAACGGATTGGAGTCCGCCCTCTTCCCAATTCATATGTCATCAATATTGGCGACACCCTTGAAGTCATTCTCTATCTATCTCTTTCTCTCAAAAAAAGAAAATCATAATTACTACAATGATCAGGCTGCAATTTTCTTAATGTATGTTTGGTATGACAGAAAACATTTTTCGTGAAAAAATGACTTTTGCCAAACCAAACACACATGTTTTTGTGTATTTTCAAGTAAGTATTGAATCTTTGTTTCTTGCAGGCTTGGACAAATCGAAGGTTAAAGAGTGTTATACACAGAGCAGTGGTGAATAAGGAAAAGAAAAGGCTATCAATGACATATTTCTTGAATCCAACAAGCAGTGCAACAATTGAATGCCCTCCTCAGCTTATTGATCCAGTTTCCAATCCAAGAAAATATGTATCCTTTATGTGGGCTAGGCTGCGGCACCATCTTTTGACTACCAGGAGAGTTAGGGGCAAAGCTGTTGCCATCAATAAATTCCTTATTTCTAGTTGAGACTCATTTTCAAATCTATAGAAGTGATCTGCATTCTAGTTGTGTAACATTTGAACCCAGGATCTCTATCTGTTCAAACTTCAGATACCATATTGAAGTGTGTACAGTTAAATAAATGTCTTGAGTTTGTTTATTAAATAAACATCATTAGTTCAAACATATGTAACAGCGGTTCATTTGTGAACATATGAATTCAGTTACACCTCTACTATCATTAGTCTTACAAGCTCACTGTGCATTACACAAAATCTCAATTCAGGAAAAACAAATCACTGTCTATATCTGAAGCAATTCCTGAATGACTACCACTAATGCAACTTGACACTAACTATAAATAGGCACGTGTTGCAGGAAATACACATTACAAGATGAGAATCTATCGCTATAAGATCCTTAGAGAGAAAAGGATCATCCACCAACATTGGATAAACCACTTTTGCAATATGCTCTGGAAATCGTAGCTACTAGACACTCACACAAGTAGGCACAAGAGCAGGGCAATAAAACTTACAAGTTTAGAAGCTACCACAAGATCCTTAAAAGAGAAGGATCGTTCAAACTTTGGCAACCACTTCAACTGGTTTCGCTCTATCTCAATGCACTCCATCATAAGAATTTGACACAAGTTCCACCGCTGACATGTCAGTGGAATAGTTGTACCACATAAAGCCACTGCTTATAAGAGAATCAATGAAGTAAAGATCCATGTGTTGTAATATCAGGAAGATCAGAACTAACGGAGAACTTCAACCATCTCTTCGTCTCAATAAACTTAAGACATGGTTGCATCACCAACCCAATTGCAACAGCAACAAGGCTTACAACCATTACTTTAATTGAAGAGAAGGCCAGCACGACACATATAAGAATGGCTGGAGGTATACACAACAGGATGGCTCCAATAGTTCCCCCAGGTATCTTGAACGGGCGTGGTGCATTGGGGCATTTTATCCTTAACCATACAAATGCTATAAATTCCAAGATCATTCCAAAGCAATACAAGAAATTTTCTGCTGCTACTATCTCCTGAAAGCTCAGCCATGAGAGTAAAACCACACCAGAAGCTGAGAAGAGAATCCCAAGTAAAGGAGTTCCATAACGAGATCTCTTCGCGAAGAACTCAGGGAGCATTCCCCTCTCCGCCATACCAAGTAACTGGAAAGAGTCGCTGCTCATCTCGGCTACAAACATCCCCATATTTGACATTGCAGCAGCCCCCTGAATCCAAACTCTAAGCCAAACTCCACCCAGCATTTTCGCAATATCAGAGAAATAGCCGTCAGTCCACAAGTCACGCTGGAGGGGAACAGCTCCAGTACCGATCAACAAAGGGAAGAAGTAAGACAGAACGACTAGAATCACAGCATAAAACAAAGCCTTGGGCAGAGTCTTCTTTGGGTTATGTACTTCTCCAGCAAGAGTACTTATCGAGTCCCAATAATTCAGATTCCAGAAGAGAGTATTCAGATACAAGTTCCAATCAACACTGCGTACATCCGCCACTAACCATCTTTCAGGCCTTATTTTGGGAATTGAAATGAGCCCCATAACCACAAAAGGAAGAATTGACAATATACCAAGCGAAACAGCAACCCATCCAACAATAGTTAAACCTCTGTAATTCATGTAAGTGAGAACCACAGTAAGGGCCAAAACAGCTATAGTTCTAGGAAACCCACCACCTAATGCAGGGATAGCTGATTTCAGGTAATCTAAGAACATAACGGGGTAAAGCGCATTGTCAATGACTCCACTCAGCCATTTCATCCAACCTTGCTGAAACCCCCAATATGGACCTAAAGCTGATGAAACCCACACGACATAACCACCATTTTCAGGGAACATGGTGCCCATTTCAGCTGTAATCAATGCCTCTGGGATACTCCATATGAATGGGAAAATCAAGAAACCCAAAAGAGCAAGAAGAGGACCAGCTGCCTGCACAGTGTCCTCAACACCAAAAGGACCACCAGAAACCTCATAGAAAATGAGGAAAACTAAAGGCAAGACTGAAACTTTCCTAGCATTATTTGCTCTGGGAGATGGAACCTCATTAATCCCTATGTACTCTGCACCATTGAAATCTCCCATTGGAATTGCAGTTTCTCTGTGAGCTGAAACCCTCAATTTCTGCATTTTCCAACAAATTTCAAGTTAAACAGAAAACAATCACAGCACACATATTCATCGTAATTCAACCAACACACCACAAGAATCACCACACACTAGCTAATTACAGGAACAAAATAACAAAAAGAAGCAATTTCTGACAATTGACAACATGGGTGAGTACAATAAATGCAATTAAACTTACCAAAACAATAGTAAACAATCAATAATGACAAAATCACATAATGGGTCGTCATAAATATATCTAAACATCAGCATAGAGAGCAAAAAATTAAATCTTGAAAATGAAAAAAAGCTTCCCATCTACCTATTGTGCATGCATTAGATCCGAGCTAAGGCAGAAGATATAAAAAGTCAAATCTACAGCAAGCAGTATAATACAAAAATAAAAAATAAAGACGGAGATAGGTAAAGACCATGAAAGAAAGGTAAATTTAATTGGGAAATTCCAGCATTCTTGCTCTCAAAAAGCCAAAGATTATTCAAGCAGAAGCGTTTAATGATTGAAACGAACCCAGAGAGAGCAGTTAGATAGATCGAAGGTATCGCTCTAACTCCTGAGTATTTGCAGTGCAACTGAGAGGAAAGGGGGGTTGGGTGTTAGTGTCACTTACGTGGCACTATACTAGTGTAGCAATTAAATGCCAGGTAAAAAGCCCTTTTTTTCCTAGCTAAAGATTTTTATTTCTACAGATTTTTAAAAGATAATTGAATAAATTTAATCATATTCATTTAAGAAAAGTAGTACTAGAGTGTATACAGTAGGGGGCTAATACCAATAATCTGAATCGTTAACTTTTTATTGGGTTGACGGTATCGGGCTATTAGGTTAACAGTTCGGCAACGATTTAGAATTTTCTTACTATTGGGTTATCTGTGAGGCATCGATTTGCCAATTTTGTTAATGGGTTAACCGATAACCCAATAAAAAT
The DNA here is from genome assembly GCA_032618575.1 of Nicotiana noctiflora. NCBI lineage: Eukaryota > Viridiplantae > Streptophyta > Magnoliopsida > Solanales > Solanaceae > Nicotiana > Nicotiana noctiflora. The sequence goes on from JASVEL010009753.1 coordinate 42,185, forward strand.
TAATAATATTATGACTTTACCCTTAAGTATATACAAATGCTAGGGGCTTCAGTTCATTTTCTCATATTCTTTCTCAACTCCACTCTTCAATTGCTTCATCTTCATTCTTCATAGACCTTATTAGTTACTCCTAGCGCAAGTCTTTAGTATACTATACGTGAATTATTCTCTTTTTTGCTTAGCTCCAGTGAATTGCTTTACGAGATTGAGTTATATTATCGGAAAAATCGATAACCGAATCGATAATGATCAATAACTCATTAACTGATACTCGATAACTGATATCTTACCGGTTCTGTTATCGGTTTATCAAATTTGTAAACCGATAACCAATATGCTAAACCAATAATATTCATATCCGAACCGAACCGACTTATGTCTACCCCTAGTATACAGTGTTGATATAAAAAAACTAAAAGGAATAGAGAGAAATGTGCCATCAACAATTTCCGCTATTATTGAGATGTTTTAGAATAAACTTTTTTTT